>CM076575.1:448662468-448787181 GCA_034641835.2 Pinus albicaulis | reverse complement strand
GTGAACTAGTTGCTCATAATTTCTATGAAAAATAAATGCAAATCAAAATAGGTAATTTCCAGAATTGATTTATACTTAAGACTAATTTGATAACTTTTAACACAACCATTAACTTGTCTATGGTATAAATACAAATACAAATTAACTCACCACACAATCACACTAGGTGCTTCATTGTAAACATAATTTGTTCGTTCAACTGTATTTATGAAATTTAGTGAAGAATCATAAGTCAAAAATCAGTGTTCTGAAGGTGGGAAAGCAAATGCACTCAAGCTAATTGTAGATGACTAAAATAATGAACTATTATATGCTTATTCCAATCCAATATTATAATTATAACCTGAAATGTGCAAATCATGATAAACAATCATTAAATGTAATTTTAGAACACAATTTTTTTTTGCAGAAAACAATCTTGTTCATTATCCAACATTATGTTTTCAAAACTGCCACCTATAGGAAATTGCAGGAATTTATTGTGGGAAAAATAAATTATTAAAGAAAAAAAATTAATGTTTATAGGAAATTGCAGGTTGTGTATTAGTTAATAAAAATGAATAACGACTTGAGTCTAAACACTAATTACGCCAAAAGGCATTTTCTTTTCTGGCTTGGGGTGGGCAAACATTGTTCACCCCAACCAATAAGAATGCTTCAGTATCGCCCTTCTAACCATTAGGATTTTGCCATATATTTAACCTTCCAACCAACAAAATTTTTCGATCTATCCAAAATTGTTTTAAGCCCATGGTACTGTCAGTCTGTGCAACTCTCTACTGACACAACATCCTTCATATCGACCATGCCTGTGCTTTTTGTTTTCACGTCGTCCTCTCTGGAGCCTGTACCTTTCTCCCATACCTCCCACATGGCGGGATCCTTCACTGGCCTCCTTCGCACACTTCCTCCTTTTTTTCCCTCCAGATCGAGTCCTGAACAAATCAGAGGGATACCCCCTGCGTGTGGTGGGAATTGGGGCTAGGTCTTGGGGGTGCTTATTCTGGAAATTCTTTGGGAAGCCTACGATGACGTGGGAAATGGTGGGCATTGGGGCTTGGGCTTGGGGGAGATTATTCATGGCGATGCTTTGGGAAGCCTACGATGACGTGGGAGATGATAAGGTGCAGTTTAGGATGTGGAGAATGGCTGGGAAGGCAGTGGACAGAGCCACTCAATGTCTCTTCGATGTCATAAACTCCAGGGAAGGATTTCTCAGGAGGTAGATGGGTTATCTGTCAATATGATTGAGATGCCCTTTTTTCCTCTCAAATTGGTCACCAACTTGAAGGAGGTCGTTTTGGATGCCAACATTGTTCTCAATGGATTTCCCTACACCAAGACGAAGTTTTTTTTTGAAGACATTGGGAGGTAATGGGGAAATTGCCTGTTTTTATTTCTTTGGCCAAGAGAGTGGAGGCAGTGCTGAAGCCTGTTCCACATATTGTTACGCCCACCCAAATAATCCATGAATCCAGTTAGGATTCTTTTCCCTTGCACCCATTTTCTTAAATTTAGACAATAGACAATTTTTAGTGTGTTTTTCCCTCTGAAGAATGAGAGACAGGGTTTCATTTTGGGTTTTGGTTTCAGTTAGAGTGGTACATTGTTTTTGAAAGCAGCATGGGCCTGCTGCTTACCTCCCATGATCAACGGTGATTTTGAGTGCAAGGATTTATAATTGCAGTGCAAAACTTGGAAAAATGTGGCAAATGCCATTGATATTCTTGTATCCTTCATCGCAGTGAAAATGATGCATGACTACACCAACAAACTCGAAATAAATTAATAAATTTACCCTCTTTATGTTTCACTTGTAGAATAATTTTCATTACTGTGATGAAATCAGCACACTGCTTTTTTATTTGATGGGCTCGAGTTCGAGTCTGTTGAAGTTAATGTAGAGGAAATATTGGGTAAGGATTGAATAAATGCGGAATAACAGGAAGAAAAAATAAGTTTTTTTTTTTTAATAGTAGGTGAAGAAAACTAGATCCAAATGGGATGTGTGGCAAGCAACTTGTCAAAGAAGAAATTGAGGAAACATCTTCAATGAAGAATTTTTTTTTATGCCTCTGCTTCTAATCATGTGGTAGCTCTGAATTCCATCACCTATTGCATTCTGAGAGTGGACTCCTCTCCTCAAGTAGAGGCCAAAAGTAAAGCCATAGCAGAAAATAAAAATCAGGACGACGGGAATGAAAGTGCGAGTCAGTCAAAGAGTTCCGACTCTGAACCCCTGAAGGGTTTTGATGGTAATAACTGGGTGGAGAAAAAAATGTATAGAGGAAGAAAATGCAGTGGACCTACCAGTTACTACCATTAATTCTTGGGAGCTCATGGCTTGGCTTGAAGAGTTCCCTGCAAAAAAATATTTGGAGAAGCAAGGGAGCCTTTACCATATTTCTGAAGAAATTGATGCCTGGGTTTCAGGTAAGGTGAGTGAAAAGAAGTGTTTTGGGAAAGAGAATGCAAGGCCCAAACAAATTTCAACACACATTAGGGTTAAAAGTGAATTGGGTCTCGCCATTCCTCTGGGAGAAGATTTCAATAGATGTAATAGCCTTGAGAATGTGGGTTTTCATGTTGGTTATGTGCATTCGAAACAGAGAATGAGGAGAGTCGGTTCTCATGGTTCCATGACAGCGTTGAAATTTGCAGCAAGTAGGAGACTGGATGCAAGCCTTAGGCTTTCCCTTGACCTTATTAAGGAACGCAACAACCCTCTGTTTGATCCTAACTTGTTGGCTTCGTTTGAGAGGGCACTGGAGAATTTGTCTAAGGAGGAATGGAATGCCATTAGAAATGCAGAGGGGCGGCATCACAGGAAGAGCCCAAAAGAGGGTGTTTTAACTGAGGCCCTTGAATATGATAAAAACAAGGACAACCCACTTTGGAACTTTGAGGAATAATGCCCTCTTGGGGGCTAATGCTATGGTTCTATATACCACTACATAGAGGGGTATCAGGGAAACATTTGAGCACTGCAACAATGTGAGAGATGCACTTGAGAGTTATGAGATTTGCATCAGTGAAAGGGATGTGTCTATGCATTTGGAATTCATAAATGAGCTCAAAAAATTGATGGGTGGAAAGCTTGTAACAGTGCCTAGAGTGTTCATCAAGGGCAGATACATTGGTGGTATTGATTGGGTTCTAAAATCCATGAAGGTGGTAAAATGGTGGTGCTTCTTGCAAGGATTCCAACTGCTATGGTTGGAAGGGTATGTGATGGGTGTGAAGGGGTTAGGTTTGTTCCTTGCATGGAGTGCAGTGGAAACTGCAAGCTTGTGAATGATGACAGTATGGTTGTGAGGTGCCCTGGATGTAATTAGAATGGCTTGATTCAGTGCCCCATTTGCTACTAATATCATTTTGAATTTAGTTCTCAAGTTCTAGAGGATCCCATTCCATAGTACATTTACATATAGTCCTGCACGTTCTTCAAAGTTGTTAGTAAATTTCTTTCCTTCAAGGAGAAGATTTCAATAAATGTAATAGTCCTGAAAATGTGGGTTTTCATGTTGGTTATGTGCACTAGAAACATATAATGAGGAGACCTGGTTCTCATGGTTCAATGACAAAGTTGAAAGTTGCAGCAAACAAGAGACTGGATTCAAGCCTTAGGCTTTCTCTTGACCTTATTAAGGAACCCAACAGCCCTCTGTTTGATCCTAATTTGTTGGCTTCATTTGAGAGGGCGCTGGAGAATTTGTCTAAGGAGGAATGGAATGCCATTATAAATGCAGAGGGGCGACATCGCAGGAAGAGCCCAAAAGAGGGTGTTTTAACTAGGACCCTTGAATCTAATAAAAACAAGGAAAACCCACTTTCGAAATTTGAGGAAAAATTCCCTCCTGGGGGCTAATGTTGTGGTTCTCTATACTACTACATTGAGGGTTATCAGGGAAACATTCGAGCACTTCAACAATGTGAGAGATTCACTTGAGAGTTATGATATTTTCATCAGTGAAAGGGACATGTCTATGCATTTGGAGTTTAGAAATGAGGTCAGAAAATTGATGGGTGGCAAGCTTGTAACGGTGCCCAAAGTGTTCATTAAGGACAGATACATTGGTGGTGCTAATGAGGTTCTAAAAATCCATGAAGGTGGTAAAATGGTGGAGCTGCTTGCAGGGATTCCAACTGTTATGGCTGGAAGGGTCTATGATGGGTGTGGAGGGGTCAGGTTTATTCCTTGCATGGAGTGCAGTGGAAGATGCAAGCTTGTGAATGATGATAAGATGTTGTGAGGTGCCCTGAATGCAATGAGAATGGCTTGATTCAGTGCCCCATTTGTTGCTAATATCATTTTGCATTCAATGCTCAAGTTCCAAAGGATCCCATTCCATAGTACATTTACATTTATTTCTGCACCTTCTTCAAAAAATTTAGTAAATTTCTTGCCTTCAATTGATTCTACAGCAGATTTGAACCTTATAACTTACAGGGCTACAGACCAGTAATGCATAATGTTAGTTGATATGTCTTGAGATTTCTCCATTTCTCCATTCTTTCCCAGATGGTATGTTGTGTAGCTCTTTTTAATTTATCTATGAAAGTGGTATTATGTTTTTGCTTTTTATGAAAAAAAAAAAAAGAATTTTCATTACTATCCTCATTCACGTTGTGTAGCTCTTTTAAATTTATCTATGTGAGTGCAATGGATGAGCCAAGTAGAACATTGTTAGTTGAAAATTTACCTAAATATATTGAGAAATGATAACACTCCACTACCCATGCCCTCGTAAATATTAAGAGTTATTTTTATTATTGTAATAATAACTACTGCATCTTATTAAGACACTGGCACAACCCTTCGTTGGTTCACAAGGGAAACTAATGAATCGGATCTAAACAATATTGCTTCACTCTTGAAGTATACATTTTAGAATTGTGTGAGACCAAATCAATACTTTGAAATAATTAAAAAAAAATAGTGATATGCTAAAATGCATATCATATCATTCCAATAAGTGATCAGAGTCCTTACCTACTCTACTTCCCTAATAGTAGAATTTTATTTGACATTAGCACAAACCTATTGGAAAGCGTCACTACAACATCCATGCCTTTGTATCTCCTTGTCAACCAAACATCTTCAAAATAGACTATCTGGGTTCTAGATCTCGACCTAGTGAATTATCAAAATTGTGTTTGGGTTCTTGGGCTTCAACGTGCATTAAGAGACACCGCAGAAAACCCTAACAAAATAATAATCCAGAAATTGATAAATCCTAAAACCAATGTATTAGAAGAATTTTTTATATTGGAAAATCCATGTTGGAAATTTTGAAGTTCAAACCTTTTTACTTTCCACTCGAAAAGGAAAATTTTGAAATTTTGACCGAAAATGAAGTAAATGTTTGTCCAAATAAAATTTAAGCAATTGAAGGAAACTAAATTTACTATGATACCTCTGGCAACTTTCCCTATCATGGAAACAATAAACATCATCGCATATTTTTTTAAATGCCAAATCCTTCGGGCATGCCAAAACCTTGATAACTTTGATAACCTCCTCCCAACCAATAGACGCGGAGAAATATAGATAGAAACAATTTTTGTCAAATGATATATGTTGTTTCATTTGGAAAAGAAACTTTTAGCATCTTAATCAGCGCAATCCTATTATTTGAAACAAGCTCTTCAGATAAATTCAAACTTATAACTGTAAATCTAACAATAAGAAAACATGCAACAATTTCTTCCAACTCAAAGGTATTATGGACATACCTTTCTTGATAATGAACTTGTGATTAATCTGACTAACAATAGCCAGACTGAAAAAGGAATATATGTCCAACCATAAGGTAATGTAACGGAATCTGCCACATCTAAGTAAATGGACAAGTTGTCCACGTTGTTCCCTTTGGGGAATATCAACACACGCCTAGACCATCGTAAATCCATGAAAAAATCATCCCTCACGAAAATCAAACATCTATCCAATTCAATTTACATCAATTAATTATCGCAAACCCTTTTACCATTTATAAGCCCCTACTATATGAACATTCGAGTAACACTTCTTTACATTCAATATGGAGCCATGCTCAATCGGCCAAGTGAAATTGTAAATACAAAGACAAGAGGAAAGAAACGTAATGGTGGGTGTGATAGTCACGTATATCCCACACCTGCCAGGGGCACCTCCATGTTGTGCGATGCCAAGACGTAAAAAAAATGATTCTAAGGGCCATGTTATCACGGTTGGTGCACAACTTTTCTAGTGAACAATTTATCTGTACTAGTCGATGTTGTGATCTCCTGAATTTTTCGTTAGCCCAGTGGAAAATGCAGTAATGGGTTCAAGTGATATACCCTGTTTTAGTTAATATAATAGCTTTGTTGTCATGGGCAGGGGGCATTTTTCTTAGCAAAATTTTTCCCTACAATAGTTGTTGAAGTTTTAATGTTCTCGTCTTTTCTAAATAATTAAGATGAATGCATCAATGGGTATAAACTAGTTATGATGATATTTAGTCAAGAGATGTGTAATTTCATATGGGGTACTCTGTATTGGAGCACTTCATATCTGATATTTGGTTTAAGTAATAGCATGAGTCCTAAACAAATCAGAGGGAGACACCCTGTGTGTGGTGGGAATTAGGGTTAGGCCTTGGGGGAGCTTATTCATGGCAATGCTTCGGGAAGCCTACGGTGACATGGGAGATGATAAGGTGCAGTTCGGGATGTATAGAATGGTTGGGAATACAGTTAAAAAAGGATTTTCTCCCTATCTCTTCGATGTCATAAACTCGAGGGTGGACTTGATAAGGAGGCTTATTTGTAACTATGCTTATCTCAAATATGTGGAGGCTAGGTTGGGGGATCGAGTCCCGTAGGTTGGCGATATTCTACGGGATGGGTTTTCTGTCAATACGCTTGGGACACCCGTTTTTCCTGTCAAGGTGGTCACCAACTTGCAAGAGGTCATTTTGGATGTCGACATTGTTGTTAATGGATTTCCATCCACCGAGACGAGGTCGGTTTTTGAAGAGATTGGGAGGTACTTGGGGAAAATTTCTTGTTGTTCTCTTGCCAAGGGAAAGGAGGCAGTGATGTAGTCTGTTCCACATATTGTTATGCCCACCCAATTGATCCATGAAGCCTGCGAGATGGGTTTTTTGTCAATATTCTTGTGACACCTTTTTGTCCTGTCAAGGTGGTCACCAACTTGCAGGAGGCTATTTTGGATGTCGACATTGTTCTCAATGGATTTACCTCCAACGAGACGAGGCCAGTTTTTGAAGAGCTTGGGAGGTATTTGGGGAAAATTGCATGTCATTATTTCTTTGGCCAAGGCAGTGGAGGCGATGTTGGAGCTTGTTCCACATATTGTTACACCCACCCAAATGATCCATGAATCCAGTTAGGATTCTTTTCCCCTACACCTATGTTCTTAAATTTAGCTCATGCCATGATTTTTTCACTATCTAGCATGATTTAATGTATTGGGATGAGGCTTGGATTGAATTGAATGGAATTTTTTTGTAGAATCATTCTTACTTGAGCTAGAAAATGAGTTCTCAACCTTAGATTGGGAAACCCATTTCTATCATCACCTTTTCCATCTTTCCAAAAGGATTCAACAAAATCCTTAGACTAAACAGTGAAAATCCATTATTGTATGATACCTTGTCCCAAGTCCATTAATTTAGAATATAATGTCCAAAGTAGTGGACAAGTAGAGAAGGATCTCAAGGTAGAATCAAAATTTGGACATGGAAAATGATGTTGAATTCAACCAAGTCTTTCAGGCGAAAAGTGATAGCCTATTAGTATATAACATCATGTCAAATTAGTGGAAAAGTGGAAAAGGATCTCAAGGTTGAACCTCTGCTCATTGTCTCTTCGGTATCATAAACTCCAGGGAGGATGTGCTCATGAGGCTTATATTTAACTGTGCTTATCTCAAATATGTGGAGGCCAGTTTGGGGGATCAATTCCTGTATGCTGACGAGATTCTGCGAGATGGGTTACGGTGTCAATATGCTTGAGACACCCATTTTTCCTGTCAAGGTGGTCATCAACTTGCAGGATGTTGTTTTGGATGCTGACATTGTTGTTAATGGATTTCCCTCCACTGAGATGAGGCCAATTTTTGAATATATTGGGAGGTACTAGGGGGAAAGGATTGCATTTCCCATCATTATTTCTCTGGCCAAGGGAGTGGAGGCGGCGTTGAAGCCTATTCCACATAATTTTACGCTCACCCAAATGATCCATGAAGCCAGTTAGGATTCTTTTCCCCTGCACCCATGTTCTTAAATTTAGCTCATGCCATGAATTTTTCATTGTCCTACATTCTTGAATGTATTGGGATGAGGCTTAGATTGAATTGAATGGAATGCTTCTATACAATCATTTTTACTTGAGCTGGAAAAGTATTTCTCAACCTTTGATTGGGAGACCCATATCTAATTGGATATAAGTTTTATGTTATTTAAATACTCCACATATCATCACCTTATCCATCTTTCCAAAAAGGATTCAAAAAAATCCTTAGACTAAACATTGAAAATCCATTACTATATGATATCTTGTCTCGAGTCCGTTAGTTTAGAATATCATGTCTAGAGTAGTGGACAAGTAGAGAAGGATCCCAAGGTAGAATCAAACTTTGGACATGAAAATTGATGTTGAATTCAACCAAGTCTTTCAAGTGAAAAGTGATTGAATATTAGTCTATAACATTATGTCTAAGTAGTGGAAAAGTAGAAAAGGATCTCAAGGTAAAATTAAACTTAGTACCTGAAATTTCAATAAAAATGATGTTGAGTTCAACAAAGTCCCTCGAGTGAAAAATAAAACCGTTTAGTTTATACTAGCACGATGAGCCAACACCTCTCTATTTGCAATTGAATGGGATCGAGCCTATGAATTTGAACAATTGGTTGCTTGTTGCTTTCTTTGGATGGTACTTACACAACCTCGATTTCAAAATGACCATTCACAAAGACTTGAAGCTTTCAAATATTCTTGATCATAGGCTTCCAAGAAAAGTCTCTAATTTTGGTCTTAAAAAGCTTGATCCTGAGGATAAAACATACATGGAAACAAGATTGACCAACACATTTGGTTATTTTTATCCAGGCTTTGTAGGAAATTTTTTATTGTAGTACCTTTGGCTATCTGTTTTTTGGGCAAACTATGGTTGTTTTTTTACTCTGTTTTATCTATTCCAACTAGCGGATGTGTAACTACAAAATCAAATGTTTACAGTTTTGCGTTGTGGTCTGGAACTGAACTGATAATAGACCAAATTTTGTTTCTGGAGTTGATAATAGGGCAGGAGACCTTGGATGCGAAGTGGTATGAATATAAGGAACTTTTTCTTATGGAGCTCAACTGATAACAGGCCAGAATGCAGTTTGGGAGTTGTGCTTATGGAGTTGATAACGATTTCTTATGGAGCTCAGCTGAGAGCATGTCAATATGCAGTTTTGGAGTTGTTCTTATGGAGTTGATCACATGCCAAAAATCCTATGTTGTTGTGGCAAAACAATGAGTTTTTATTATATGATCAATTTTGCCTAAAACTAGATGTTACATTTTCAGTAACCGAAAAAAGAGGGTACATTCTCTCCAATCGTTGTAGAAAGTGGTATATAGAATTGGAAATGATAACAATGTGGAGAGTTGTTGTATTATTGTCGGTTTTCTAGCCATTGTTTGTGGGAGCTGCAACTTTGGTACCTTGCTTTGTTTTCTATTTTACGGTAATATGATCAAGAAATTTTTATTTCCCTTCAATAAATTTGCAAAGTTTGGTGCCATATAAGTAATAGATGTTATGTGTTGTGCATTGAATGTTCTCATTCTAGAAAATATTTCTCTTTTGACTGACACAACACTTGGGCACCTTGAAAATGGATGCAGATCACTTTGAACCCTATCATTAAAAATGTGTTCATTCAATGATGAAGTTATTGCCACATTCATTGGTGCTTCAGGAAATTCTTTATCTAATATTTCCCTCAACAATGTAAAAGAGGTTGAAAATCATACTTTCTTAGCCCTTGCGCACAATCCCCATGACACTTTGTCAATGTTGGATGTATCTTGGTGTCGCAACTTGAAATATGAGGCTCTAGGGTTGTTGGTAGATGCATCTTATCTTCTATGAGAGCTTATATTATTTGGTTGCATCCAGGTTACAAATAAATTCCTTGAAGGTCATTCAAATACTCTTTTTTAAGTTACTAGAGTGAGGGTGTTGAGTCTCAAATCTACATCTTTTCCATACACTTTTCTATACCTTTTTCACTCACCTGAACCTCCCAAGTTGTCAATATCATGTGCAAAAGAGCATCTAACATGGTTTTTAATTATATTTTTGTGTTTTCTATTTGATTTAGATTTTGTTCATTCAGCTGCAGAATCTTGCCACTTTCCGCAGCTGCTGCAACTTTCCGCAGCTATTTTGTGAAAATCTATGCTACAGGTGTCTACAAGGAAAACGAGCCACATGGGCAGGTCAGGAATGATGTGGACATGGTTCGTGTCCTATTGGTTCGAGCAAACTCATCTAAAGAAGCCGCAGTCAAAGGCGTCCACATGGAAGTCAACCATAGAGTCTCATGTTGGCAGGACTCTGTTTCGTGTCACATGAAGATTCATACGGCCGTTTCTAAGTTACGGAGGATAAATCGACATCTGTACATGGCTCCTTAGTCGAATTCAAGCATCCACTCCTCGTAGATTTACTTTCCAACACGGCCATGATCCTAGATCCATGGACGTAATGGTCTACGTGTTCTCCACCAGCATGAACTTTAGGAGACAGTTATATTTCTTTTGTTATATATAATGTGTTTGCATACGCATATAGAGTTAGTCGATGTTAGTCTCTATTATCTTTTATTAGTCTGCTCTGTAATGTGATTACGTTGCACTTGTGCCGTAACATCACCTTTCTGTAATGACTGCTTTTTAATATAAGAAGACTCTGTTTTTAACCGAAATTCGTGTTTGAAGATCGTTGCCAAGGCTGGTGTAGAGGGCCCCTGCTCAGCTAAGGTTTTGTGCATTAGTGTAAAGTTCTCATTTCGTTTCTTAAAAGATCATTGTGCCATAATCCATTCATATGTTTATACATTGCATTTGCTTCATTTCTGTTTATAAACTTCCATAGTTTCCATTTCACTTCTGTCTTTCATGTTTTATGTTGTTAATCACTGATCAGTGTTCTTGTTTCAGGTTATAGATAAGCAGCCCGGGCATTTTCATAGCTTTTTGACTAATGACATGGAACTAACATTGTTCTGCTGCTAATTTGCTTTTCATAGTTTCTGTTTAATTTAAGTATTGCTTTGTTCATTTCAGTTTTGCTCATTTGCTTCAGTAGTTAAATTTAGATATATTAAGCTGCTCATAGCATCTTCAGTTGCCTCCGAAAGCCACAGCTGGACTAATGGTGAGGGATTGTATTATGAAATGTGTAGTTTAGTATTAGTTTCCTTTCTGCAAAATTAGATATATTAAACTGCTCATAGCATCTTCAGTTGCCTCCGAAAGCCACAGCTGGACTGATGGTGAGGGATTGTATTATGGAATGTGTAAGTTTAGTATTAGTTTCCTTCTGTAAAATTAGATATATTAAATTGTGCATGACATCTTCAGTTGCCTCTGAAAGCCACAGCTGGACTGATGGTGAGGGATTGAATCATGAATGTATGGTTTGATATTAGTTTTCTTTCTGCAAGTTAGATATCAGTTACTCAAGTTGTTTATGATTACTTCCGAAAATCATAGTTGGACTAATGATGAAGGATCAGAAGATAAATTGATGTAATCTGATTTAGATTTATTTTGTTGCAATTTTGAATTTCCTTAAGCATAAGTTCTTTTGTGTTTAGTCAGCAGCAAGAATAGTTTGGTTTTCATGCTCAATAGTTCACTGTTTTGATTTGTTAGACTAGCAGCACCTTTTCATTTCAGCAGCACATTTTCATTTCCTTTCAAGTCTTGTCATTGTAAATTTCAAATTTATTTTTAAGGTTTCAAGTTGGTAAATCATTATAGGGGATATCATTTCCTTGAACAAACATAACCAAACTTGTTTTCATCTTAGAATTTCCATTTCACCTTAGAAAACCAAAAACGACAAAAAGTTAAGAAATAGGTTATCTTGCACATATAGTGCACCGCACTTCATCATCTTACGATTCCCGGATTGACAAATTAAATGCAGCAATTTAGGACACACTAAATTGACCAAACATTTTGGCGCCGTTGCCGGGGAAGTGTAACTAGGTAGCCAATTTCTTAAAAAAACACATAAAATCATAAAAGAAGGGAAAACTTGATAACTTCTTGAAGTATGCTCTCCTCTTGCACCTAGTGTGATCTGGAGGATCAGAAAAGAGAGTTATTGGTTTAGTAATTTCTTGAGTATGCTCTCTTCTTGCACCTAGTGTGACCTGGAAGATCAGAAAGAGAATTATTAGCCCAACTTTAAAAATAAAAATAAAAAAATGACATGCATAGAGCAAGAGATTCTAGGGGAAGGTTTATAGCTAAAGCCAAGAGTTTGATTTTTACAACTCCATCTTCTTCAAGGCATAGACCAGATTCACCACCATCTACCCCTAGCCTTAATATTTTTGGAATTCAAGGAGCAGCTGAATTAGAGGATTCTCCTATACCACCTACTAAATCCCATTTAGAAAACAAAGAGACTCTCTCTCATCCTCCCTTGGTAGAAGAACTAGAGGACTTTAAGGAATCTAAAGAAACTATCATGGCAGAGGAAGTAATAGATGGAGGTAGAGGTAGAGGTAGAAGAAGAGGAAACAATGGAGACAACAATGGTGAAGGAAATAATGGTAGAAATAGGGAAGGAGACAATTTGTTTGGATTCCCTATAGTTGATGAGGAAACTCATGCAACAATGAAAAATATCTCACCATATGTTCTCCCTAACTTTTATGGATTGCGAAGTGAGGATCCTGAAACATTTTTGTTTGAGTTTGAAGTTGTGTGCCGAACTTATGACTATATGGAAGACTCTCAAAAACTCAAACTGTTTCCTTCAACATTGAAGGGATCTGCTTTGAAATGGTTCATGGGATTAGCCACTCAATCTATTAGTACTTGGAATGATATGAAACAAACATTTTTGGATGGATATTTGGACTATTGTATGCCCACCAATCACAAGGATGAGGTATTCAAAATGATGCAAAAAGAAGATGAAAATTTGGAAGACTTACTTGAAAGATTTCAATACAACTTGAAAAGAGAAAAGATGAGCAACTTAGATGATGAAACCTTGAAAGCCCTCATATTAAAAGCCATTAGAGATGAATGGATATATATTTTAAACATGATGGGGAAAGGAGACATTTCTCAACTTCCACTTCGTGACATAACAGAATTATGTGTCCATCTCTCAAGGGGAAAATCTAAAACAGGAAAAGGGCCTAGGGATCCTTCTCTTATTAGGGCTAACAAATCTGCAACTGGATCAGTAAGTAGGGCAGAGATTGGTAATATGCTTGATGAGTTCAAAACCAATATCTTAGGGAGCCTTAGTGAACAACTAGACACCCTTAAAATCCAAAACAAGCAGAAAGCAGAAACAGATGCTTTAGCCATCTTTTGTCCGAAATGTAGGAAGAAACATGCTTCAAGGGAATGTCCCTTGGATGAAAAATTTGTAGAAACATGTATGATTTTCTCAGAGAATCATGAGATCAAGGATTTTCCTTCAATTCTTGGACTCAAAGCTGTTTTTCAAGAAGACCCAAATTCAGTAGAATCTCTCTATTTTGTCGCAAGGAGACCTTGGCAGGGACAACAAACTCAAGGGTTTAACAACCCTATGAATCTTCAAACCCCACCAAATTCGAATCCTTGGCAACAACCTTGGCCCCAACATCAAAATTCATATCAACCATGGGTACAAGGGATGCAAAATCCTTATGGGAGATTTGCTCAATTTTATCAATATCCTCCATCTTTTCAAAATCAACAAGCTCCACAACTTCCAAACCCAAATTCACAACTTTCATTGCCATTTCCACAACAACAACCTTCTCAACAAAATCCAAATCCTCAACTCATGCTTCCATACCAACAAAAGACAAATCAACTTCCAGCTCAGCCATTACCAAATCCTAACAATAAGAATCCTCAGAATACTTACATGGTAGAAGGACAGCAATTTCCTACCTATATGATTGTTCCTCTCAACGATGTACAACTCAGATCTGGTAGAGTTTTAGAAAAACCTTCTATAGATATTCAAGAGCAAGATACCTCTGAGGAGGATTCTCTTCAAGTCAATAAGGGTTATGAGGAAGAATCTCTTCAAAATTCAAACATTCAAAAAGAAAAAGAAAAGTTAACATCCACAACTCCTATAGTTGAGCAACCCGCATCTTCATCTACACCTCCTTTTCCTGAAAGACTACAAATTGACAAGGGGGTGGAAAAGCAAATCTTGTTGCCTAACTATGACTTTCTAGATGAATTGAAGAATGTTTGTATCAAGATTCCCTTGCTACAAGCCATTCGAGAAATTCCTATTCTAGCAAAAACCATAAAGGATTTGAGTTTCAAAAGACCGGGAAGGAAACTAAAAGACACAAGAAGAATCCACATGGTAGGAAAGATTGCAGATATTATGATGGGAAAAATTACCATGCAGAAGTATGCAGATCCAGGAAGTCCAATTGTCAAGACACATATAAATGGGATAGAAATTCCAAACACATTGATTGACTTAGGGGCTTCTATCAACATTATGAGTAGACATATTATGGACCAGCTAAAACTTCCTAACCTTCATCTTACACCTACTTTACTGCAACTTGCAGATCGATCCATTATTAAACCAGATGGTGTATTAGAAGATATTTCAGTCTCCTTAGATTCTTGGGAATATCCAGTAGATTTTATGATTTTGACTCCCAAGAGTAATCTAGGAGGGCACCCACTTATTTTAGGAAGACCTTGGCTAGCCACAGCTGATGCTTTTATTAGTTGTAGATATGGGGACATGTACATTTCTAATGGTAATTCGACAAAGAAATTCAATTTGTATCCTCCAGCAAGAGCAATCACAGAAGTAGGAGACAATGAATGGGTTGATGATGAGGACACTATACAACCTGTCTTTACCATTTCTGAAATCGGTGAGGATAGTCAAATTCTGAACACATTAGAAAATTTTGAGACATCTTCAGAATATGACCCCACACAATTTCAGTTGGAATCTAACATAGAATATTTATCATCAAGACAAATGTCTCTTTACTCTATGGAAGAGTTTGGTAGTTCTATTATTGAGATTTTTCCAGGAAAAACATTGAATATCAACAAACATTTGGAAAAGTCACAACAAGAAGAACTAACCAAAATCTTGCAAAAACATTCTACCGCATTTGCATGGGAGTATACTGACATGAAAGGTATTGATCCTAAGACTTGCATCCATCATATCTATATTGAGGAAAACAGTAGACCAATCAGACAACCTCAAAGAAGGATGAATCCAAATCTTAGGGAGATAGTGAAAGAAGAGCTCGAAAAACTTCTCAATGTAAACTTCATTTATCCAATTTCAGATAGCCGATGGGTTTCTCCTTTGGTTATAGTACCTAAAAAGAATGGTAAATGGAGGGTATGCATTGATTACAGGGAATTGAACAAATCAACTTTGAAGGATCACTTTCCCTTGCCTTTTATCGATCAGGTATTATACACATTAGCAGGTAAAAAGTACTTTTCATTTTTGGATGGTTTTAGTGGCTATAATCAAATTCAGGTAGCACCTAAAGATCAAGATAAGACCACATTTACTTGTCCATGGGAAACTTTTGCCTACCGAGTGCTTCCTTTTGGGTTATGTAATGCACCCGCAACATTCCAAAGAGCAGTACTAGGAATTTTTTCTGATCTAATCCATGATTGTGTAGAGGTTTATATGGATGATTTTACAGTTTATGGTAATTCATTTGAAGAGGCATTAGAAAATTTGGAAAAAGTTCTTATACGATGTAAAGAAACAAACCTTTCATTAAGCCATGAAAAATGCTTTATGATGTTTACTGAAGGGATTGTTTTAGGACATCATATTTCGGGAGATGGGATTAAGGTTGATAGATCGAAAGTTGAAGTCATCTCCAAGTTGCCTATTCCAAATTTTCAAAGAGATGTTAGAAGTTTTCTAGGATTTACTGGTTACTATAGAAGATTTATAGAAAACTTCACTAAAATAGCATCTCCACTCTTCAAATTGCTTACAAAAGACTGTGAATTTAAATGGGATCCTGATTGTCAATCAGTTTTTGAAACTTTGAAAACAAGAATATCTGAAGCACCTATCTTGAGAGGACCAAATTGGAAACTCCCTTTCCATATTTCTACGGATGCTTCAGATACAGCTCTAGGAGTTGTGTTGGGTCAAAAAGATTTAGTTCCTTATGCCATTTATTATACCAGTAAAAATTTGACTCCCACAGAGTTGAACTATACTGTGACTGAAAAAGATTTTTTAGTTGTTGTTCATGCAATTAATAAGTTTAGACATTACATAACAGGCTATGAAACTTTTATTCATACTAACCATTCTGCAATTAGATATTTAATGAACAAACCTGTTACTAATGGAAGAGTGACAAGATGGCTTTTACTTTTGCAAGAATTCAATATTATTGTGTTGGATAGACCAGGAAAACAGAATACAGTAGCTGATTTCTTGTCTAGAATTCAGAATACTAAAGAAGATTCTCCTGTAGAGGATAAGTTTCCTGATGAATACTTGTTTGCAGTAACTATTAAGACTCCTTGGTATGGAGATATTGCTAACTATTTGGTTACAGGGAAACTACCTTCACATTTATTTCCAAATGAAAAACGAAAAATTATTGAGGAGAGTTCAAAATATTCATGGATTTCTAACGAATTGTTTAAAACAGGGCCAGATCTTGTGATCAGAAGATGTGTCAGGGAAGATGAAATGCCTGATATTCTTAAGGCATGTCATGATGAACCATGCGGCGGACACTTTGCAGACAAAAGGATGGCCTATAAAATCCTTTCTTTAGGATATTATTGGCCTTCCCTCTTCAAAGATTCAAAACAATATGTCAAAAGGTGTGACAGCTGCCAAAGAGTAGGGAAACCTACCCTTTCAAATGAAATGCCACTGCAAACACAGGTACTCATTGAACCCTTTGAAAAGTGGGCTTTAGATTTCATTGGACCTATTAATCCACCATCCAAGCAAAAGAAGTATATATTGGTTTGTACTGATTATGTTACTAAATGGGTAGATGCTAAAGCATTAGTATCTGCTACTGAAAATTCAGTTGTTCATTTTCTTTATGAGGATATTTTTACTCGCTTTGGTGTTCCAAGAGAAATTGTGACAGATCAGGGGAGCCAATTCACATCTAATTTGGTGGAGAAGTTGATGGAAGAATACAAAATCAAGCACATAAGGTCTACTCCTTACCATCCGCAAGCAAATGGTCAAGTGGATTCCACAAATAAAGTTCTTGAAAGTATCATCACCAAAACTGTTCATCTACATAGAAGAGATTGGGCAGAAAGGCTTCCTGAAGCCTTGTGGGCCTACAGAACTACATGGAGGAATACAACAGGACATTATCCCTATGAACTTGTTTATGGGAAAGAAGTCTTACTCCCCATTGAGTTCCAAGTCAAGACCTTCAAGATAGCAGTTCAGTTGGGAATGGACTTATCAGAAGCCCAAAAGCATAGAATGGAGCAATTGAATGAGCTAGATGAGATCAGACAAGAAGCAATTTTAAGAACTGATCTAGTTCAATATCAAAGAGCTAAATGGCATGACAAGTATATCAAGGAGAAGAAGTTTCAAGAAGGAGATTGGGAATTATTATTTGATTCCAAGTTTAAAGATTTTCAAGGAAAATTTCAGACTCATTGGCTTGGGCCATATGAAATTGACAAGATCTTTAGCAATGGAGCGGTAAGAATCAAGACCATTGATGAGTTTCAAACTCCTCTTATTGTGAATGGCCATAGATTGAAAATTTATCATAAGCCACTCTCAAAAGAGGATTTTGTCAAATTGTTTTAAGAAAGTTCTGCAATCAGGCTGGTACAAAAGAATTCTTCTTCTCCACCAGCCTAGCTTTTGTTCTTTTCAGTTAAAAATAAAAATTAAAATTAAAAAAAAAAAAATAAATAAATAAAAAATTTAAAAAAAAAATATGGTATAAGCCTGAAAACCAATCATTGATTGGCAGTCTTATACAGAAAATATAGGGTGAAAATCAGGAACACCTGACACTCTATATTTTCCAAAAAAAAATCTCTCTCTTTCATTTCACAAGTTTTGTCACCGCCTACTCCATTTCATTCCACTTCATTCCATTCCATTTCATTTCATTCCATTCCATTCCACTTCATTTTATCTATTTCATTCCATTCCATCAATAAAAATCTTTTTCATGACCATTTCCATCTGGTCATTTGTCATCTGTTCATTTCCATTCATCCAAGTAATAGCTGTGTCAGTTTCCGCAGCTGACATCTGTTTCCGCAGCTGACTCCAATTTCCGCAGCCAGAAGCAGATTCCGCAGCTACTACTCTGTTTTCAAAAAGAATGTACAATCAGACGTTATTTCCATAATTATGAAATAAAATGCAGGTGAGAGGATCAAAAATGAAGACATGGAGCATTCAAGACACCAATGGAGATCAATTAGTTGAAGACCAAGGGAAAAGGCAAAGATTCCAAAGGTATGAATAAAATTTATTTCAAATAGCATTGAAAAAAACACATTTTTATATAGTTCTGAACCATGAGCTCTATCCATTACGTGCAATGATTATATTGACAATTCTGTAGCCTTTCACGATCTCCATATTATCCTCTCGCATTCATTCACAAACAGTTCCATCATTAAATTCCCGATTTTCACTCATGATCCAATATTCCACCGGTGACAATGAGACGTATTTGATTTGACCAAGGACTCTTACAGCCGCATAAATTCATAACCGTTGTTTGAAACGTGCTCATATTTATTGTGCAGCCACCAAAATTCAAAACGATGTCGAATGTGTTATACTTTGTTAATCTCTCTGTCGTGTCTCTGCCGTGTTTACGAAACCCCACTCTGTTCTGTCTCACTCCATTTCGTTCATTGTGCTCATTCTCACTCTCGGATATCTACCCACAGTCTCACTCCATTCCGTTTATGGTGCTCATTCCCATTTTATGATACATTCCCACAGCCATTGTGCTCGTTCCTGTGCATTCAACCGTTCTATTTCCATTTGAACCCTCACGCAGGCAAATTTGTGAAAGAGCAGAAAGAAAAAAATGGGTAAATTGCTAAGAGCAGAGCCGGAAGGACCTAAGTTTATAGAGGGATATCCGCAAGTAAAGGAGATATTGAAGAAAGCAAATTGGCTGCGGTTTATCCAGAAATTCAGAGGTTATCATAAAGAAGTGACGAAGGCATTCGCAAGGTCGTTTAATGGCTTGGAAGCAAAGATTGGAGACCTTAAGTTTGCGGTCGATGAAGCATCTATAGCAATAGCCACGGAACTTCTTCAGGAGGGTGAGCGTTGGTTTAAGAATAAAAGCATCGGTGATGAAGCATGGAGAACAATCTTACGAAACCAAGGTATGGACATAACTATTTTTAAAAGAGGAATTCCTGTGCATGCATTGAAAGAGGAATGGGCTACTTTACTGCTAGTTGTTCAGAAATTCATTACATGTGAAGGCCGTTTTGGGTCCATGTATATGTACCATACCAGGTTATTGATGAATTTTCTAGATAATCAAACTCTCAATCTCCCATATTTTCTATTCAATAGTTTGAAGAAAATGTCCGTGACTGTTCAGAAACATTTGGGAGATGTAGAACCCCATCTATATCACCATGGCCTTGTAAAAATTCTGATTGAAAAGGAGTTAAAGGAAAAGAAAGACACATGGGAACAATTTCTAGTTAGAAATTTCTTTGAGGAACCTCAGGAAATTCCTGAAGGTAGTTCAACAAGAAGGAGTAGAAGAAAGAGAATAAATGTTGAAACCCAAATTACTCCTACTCAGGGAATTCCTGAAGGTAGCACAGCAAGAAAAAGTAGGAGAAAAAGAATAATTGATGAAATCCAAAATACTCCTACTACTGCAATTGAAAGAACTGATAGGGAAGAGAGACTGTCAAAGAGGAAGAAGAAAGAAATCAAGGGTAAGAAGCCAATAACACCAAAAGAAAGAAAAATTATTGAGGCTGTACATAAAACTCCTTCTTCTGAAGAAGGAGATCATCAAGTGTTATCTGAAAGATTAGTTTATCTTCAAAAACAGTCATCTATGCCCAAGAAGACAGAGAAAGGAAAACAAAAAAAAAAGGATAGTGTACCACAGCGTGTGAGAAGAAGCAGCAGACTTAAGGGGAAATTGAGGAAAACACAAATTAAGGGTCCTCATTTCATTGATTTGGGTGAGGAGACATTTGAACAGTCCCCAGCTGACCATAGTCCATCTCAGTCAGTTAGTGAACCTAGTTCATTTCATTCCCAATCAGACATTGAACATACTCCATCCCATTCTCAGCAAGATATTGATGTGAGCCCTTCTGAGCCAGATTTTGAAGATAACTCTCCTTCACGGCATTTTGGGGACAACCCAATAAAAATGACACCTGAAATAGACCCCAAGCAGCAGGAAGTATATGACTATATAGAATCTTTGGAAAAGGCAGCTACAGGTCCAAGTACTTCGTCCATTCAGCCTCATACATGACAGGATGATTTAGTCCAATCACTAAAACAGGAAATTTTTGAGCTAGAGCTTTTAAATAGGCACATCAAAAATGAAAATGAGACATTGAAAGAACAAGGCAAACTAGACAAAATCATCCATGATAATACCATGCTACATTTGGGAATATGGCATAAGAAGAATAAGAAATTGAAAAGGAAATGCCAGAAGTTGAGCAGAGCACTCGTTAATATCAAATTTAGGTGCTTAATGAAGAAACCCAGAATGTTGGCAGTACCAAGGAAGAAGAGGAGAGGATTGGATGTGCTAGCTGAAGTGTCAAGGCACATGAACTGAAGAAAGATTATCAAAATTTTGGTTGCATGAGGACATGCAACACCTTCACAGTGGGGGTATGTTGAGTCTCAAATCTGCATCTTTTCCATACACTTTTCTATACCTTTTTTTTCACTCACCTGAACCTCCCAAGTTGTCAATATCATGTGCAAAAGAGAATCTAACATGGTTTTTAATTATATTTTTGTGTTTGCTATTTGATTTAGATTTTGTTCATTCAGCTGCGGAATCTTGCCACTTTCCGCAGCTGCTGCAACTTTCCGCAGCTATTTTTTGAAACTCTATGCTACAGGTGTCTACAAGGAAAACGAGCCACATGGGCAGGTCAGGAATGATGTGGAATTGGTTCGAGCAAACTCATCTAAAGAAGTCGCGGTCAAAGGCGTCCACATGGAATTCAACCATAGAGTCTCATGTTGGCAGGACTCTGTTTCGTGTCACATGAAGATTCATACGGCCGTTTCTAAGTTGTGGAGGATAAATCGACATCTGTACATGGCTCCTTAGTCGAATTCAAGCATCCACTCCTCGTAGATTTACTTTCCAACACGGCCATGATCCTAGATCCATGGACGTAATGGTCTACGTGTTCTCCACCAGCATGAACTTTAGGAGACAGTTATATTTCTTTTGTTATATATAATGCATTTGCATACGCATATAGAGTTAGTCGATGTTAGTCTCTATTATCTTTTATTAGTCTGCTCTGTAATGTGATTACGCTGCACTTGTACCGTAACATCACCTTTCTGTAATGACTGCTTTTTAATATAAGAAGACTCTGTTTTTAACCGAAATTCGTGTTTGAAGATCGTTGCCAAGGCTGGTGTAGAGGGCCCCTGCTCAGCTAAGGTTTTGTGCATTAGTGTAAAGTTCTCATTTCGTTTCTTAAAATCTCATTGTGCCATAATCCATTCATATGTTTATACATTGCATTTGCTTCATTTCTGTTTATAAACTTCCATAGTTTCCATTTCACTTCTGTCTTTCATGTTTTATGTTGTTAATCACTGATCAGTGTTCTTGTTTCAGGTTATAGATAGGCAGCCCGGGAATTTTCATAGCTTTTTGACTAATGACATGGAACTAACATTGTTCTGCTGCTAATTTGCTTTTCATAGTTTCTGTTTAATTTAAGTATTTCTTTGTTCATTTCAGTTTTGCTCATTTGCTTCAGTAGTTAAATTTAGATATATTAAGCTGCTCATAGCATCTTCAGTTGCCTCCGAAAGCCACAGCTGGACTGATGGTGAGGGATTGTATTATGAAATGTGTAGTTTAGTATTAGTTTCTTTTCTGCAAATTTAGATATATTAAGCTGCTCATAGCATCTTCGGTTGCCTCCGAAAGCCACAGCTGGACTGATGGTGAGGGATTGTATTATGAAATGTGTAGTTTAGTATTAGTTTCCTTCTGTAAAATTAGATATATTAAATTGTGCATGACATCTTCAGTTGCCTCCGAAAGCCATAGCTGGACTGATGGTGAGGGATTGAATCATGAATGTATGGTTTGATATTAGTTTTCTTTCTGCAAGTTAGATATCAGTTACTCAAGTTGTTTATGATTACTTCTGAAAATCATAGCTGGACTAATGATGAAGGATCAGAAGATAAATTGATGTAATCTGATTTAGATTTATTTTGTTGCAATTTTGAATTTCCTTAAGCATAAGTTCTTTTGTGTTTAGTCAGCAGCAAGAATAGTTTGGTTTTCATGCTCAATAGTTCACTGTTTTGATTTGTTAGACTAGCAGCACCTTTTCATTTTAGCAGCACATTTTCATTTCCTTTCAAGTCTCGTCATTGTAAATTTCAAATTTATTTTTAAGGTTTCAAGTTGGTAAATCATATAGGGGATATCATTTCCTTGAACAAACATAACCAAACTTGTTTTCATCTTAGAATTTCCATTTCACCTTAGAAAACCAAAAACGACAAAAAGTTAAGAAATAGGTTATCTTGCACATATAGTGCGCCGCACTTCATCAGCTTACAATTCCCGGATTGACAAATTAAATGCAGCAATTTAGGACACACTAAATTGACCAAACAGAGGGAACAACCCCTTTACTGAGAGGTATATTCATCATCATGTATTAAAAGTGAGGGAAGACTACCTTATGCACAATGTGTGCCAAAAAGGGTGGGATGATCCTATTATCGCACAACATTTCGATTTGCAGTTGCACACTTGTAAGGTTGTTTTTGTGATCCTAAATAATGGAGGATGATTGTGATATACTTAGTTGTTTTGCAAATTAGTTAAGTCATGCATGGTTTATTTCCACAATGTTATGCAACCACCTCACAAAATAGAACAAAATATAGATGGCGACTTAAAAATTAGCCTCTTCTAGGGGGGAACCTCCTTTACATTACATAAATGAACAATTCTTGGATCATATAAAAGACAAAACCTACCTTCTATTTATGGGAGTCTAAGGGATCACAATATAACAATATGGGGACCACATGGGCACAACAATAACAATAATGGGGCTACACCTATGGGGCATAATAATAATAATAATATGGGGACTACATGGGCACAACAATAACAATAATGGGGCTAAACTACATATAATAAGGGGGTACACTAGTATTATGGGGACATAATATGCCCCTCTCCTTCAAACAAGTGTTGTCCTCAATGTTGGAGTAGTTATGAATGCTTATGTATAAATTGTATGACATTATTCTCTTGCAAATGTAACGTGTCAATAATTGTTTGCAAGATGTACAACAATTCCACTATTATACAATGATTTCTCAAGAGTCAATAATCATCCAATAAGACCTCATGTTGCTTATTTTTTTGGGATAAAGGAATATAGCTATTTTCATAATACATAATTGCAGGATTTTGACGATGCGAACTATTGATGAGAAGATTCCTTCGAGTCTTCTTTGATGGTCCCTTGCCGCTTTTGTGCATGTTACTATACTTGTTGCCATATAAATTGATGACCAAGTTCGAGTTATTGTTGCCAAATTGATTTTAATGTAAAAAACATCTTCATTTTCAATGACTCGTCAGATATTAACACAAAGAACTTCGATTCATTTCTCAAATTTCTCTAGAAGTCCTTGAACTCCATCATGAGTATTTTTTCCTTTTCATTTATTTTTTCAGTTCCTGCTTCTTAAGCCAATATATTTTCACAAGAGATGTTTATGTTTATATCACTGGAGCTTGGCATGTTAATTACCGATCTTTTAATTGCCTCTTTACCAAACTCCTCCAGTCTTGAATTGACTCAAATCTAAATCCAATATTTGAGGAAAGAATCAATCATTGAGAGATAACTTGGTCTAGAGCGTTGTAGTCATATTGACTACCAAACTTTATTCTATCTTTAAAATGACAAAAAAAAGCGTTATCCATGTTTTTTTATATCATTTCATAACTTTGTCTCATCACATAAAGATGACAAACCACCTGTCGATGCCCAAAATCCTTGGCATTTTGTTGGATGTGTTATCAGCTAGAGCATATGTGGATCCTATAGAAAGTAAGACTCAAATATAGATCACATCGTCCATTGGCATGCCCTCTTTTGATTGCAAGGACTAGAGTGGTTCATGAGGTTTCGAGGTTAGAAAGCTTTTCTCCTTCAATGTGGCATTGTTCACCCCTTAAGGTGACATTGATGATGTACCCTAACATGTGGCACAAGGATATAGTTTCCTTCCACATTCCTGACTCCTCCTTTCGACGTTCCTTTGCACCTCTTGGTGCAATTTCTAGTAAGTATTATTAAAGAAATTGAAATTAAATAGACAACACGTATCGAGGGGCCTCTTGAAAACGTTGTAACAAAGACTCAAAAACATACAAGAATATTACACCATAGAACATAAAGATTCTCTTGTATTAAAAAACTACACAATTTTTACAGATGATAGCCTTTCTTCATAGTAAACATATGAAATTATAATTAACTAGCTAACACATCATCCTTCCTAAATCTTGTCTTTATAATAATACATTAATTTATTGAAAATGAATTGGCTCATAGACATGGTTTTGTTCATTATCTTCGGGAAAATACAAACATATCAATATATGAGAAAGAAAATACAAGTCCATGGTGTGTTGTACTATCTTCTCGAACTTAATTTGGATGTGAAACTTGTTTCCTAGGCATCATACCTCGAATTCCAACTATTAGCATTAATTATTCTAATTTGACTAATTGAATTATAGGAATTTCTAAATTGATAGCTAACATTGACTTATCATTGACTTTGAGGCTGTGAGGGGCTAGAGAAAGACAAAATATAAATTTATCCATCTTGTTAGTCATCAGTATTTTTACCTGTTATTGATGACTAGTTTCCTTAGCTGAGTTTTCTAGAAGCTGATCTCAAAAATGTCAAATATATCAACTAGAAAACACCCCAAAACAATTTTTGTCCTCCTACCCCTTCCTGTCAGTCTATGATAAGAAAAACCCCAGTTGCCAAGTCCTATCTGGTTTCAGCAAAGTAACCCTGTCTATAGCTGTCATAGCTGAAAATTATTTGCTCTCATTTGCCCTTGTTTTTCATGCCTTTCACTATCCAAAAGTTGACGAAGTGTCTACAATTATATCCCTGGTCATCTTGTCATTTGAAAATCTGATCATGCCTAAGAAAACAATCAGAATCTATGAAATTTGTCCCTAAGTTAGATAGTGGTGTTTAGGGAGTTTTTCCTTGGCAAAGATATCCTAAGCCAAAAAGCCTCTATCTAGTACCAATCAGCCATAGATTATCTTTCCCTATTCTGCAAAACAATTCTTGATCCATCCATAGGTCACACACCACTAAGAGGTCATTTTGTCTCATTTCAGAAGGAATTCAACAAAGAATATGAGGATGTTCACTGTCTGAAAGAATTACATTTAGATCGGGCAAAATCTCCATGAAACACCAAAAGAGCTCTCCAAGTTTCAAAGTCATATGTTTTTACATCTCTGCAGGGGTGTAATTGAATGATAATCAGTATGCAAATAAGAGCAAAGGGACAAGTTCAAATAGGTCCTTCATGCTGAATTAGTTTTCCATCAGTGAAACAAATGGAGTGCAGTGAGTGAAGGGAAACTAATAGGTATGGTTTGAAACCCAAAAATTTCCTGAAGAATAGAGAGCATCCTCCAAGTCACATAAATACCAAAGAATGATGTAATGCTGATTAGAAGTGTTCCAAATATCTCCTCCAAAAGCAGTAATGCATAGTCTTTCCAAAAGGTATTATCATGAAAAGCATAAGAAGACAGCTGCTTCTTATGTTACTTTGAACCTGAGATGTGAAGATCAATCAAAAGAAATTTCAAGGTACCCCTAAAAACACAGTCAAGGAAAATTTGGCTCAATGATGTCTAAATAGCAAATACTCTCCATATACAATTCACATTGTTCCTGATCTGGGGTTCACAGGGATATTTTACAAAAAGGATATACATCTCAGACAATGCCTCCTAAAGCAAAGAAGACATTAGGTTCAAGTGATTCTACCAATGACAAATGCCAAAATTCACTTTGTTTCCTCTTGGAATTCTTCAAACAGAGACATATACTGCAAAGAAATGACACAGTGTTGAAATAGGTAAGATTTCATGTGTGTGATTATAACCTCCTTCAAAAGCATATGGTTAGGAATAGGATGATAACCTCCTTCAAAAGCAGATGGTTAGGAACAGTGATGATAACCTCCTTCATGAAAATCATATGGTTAGAAATACATGATGTGGCCTCCTTCATAGACAAATAGAGGACCAACATGTTCTTAAGTGACTTCAGAAACTATTGTGAGCCACCTCCTCCAAAAATGAAAAGTGGATGCATCAGCAAGGTTTCAAATTGTGTTGGAGTAAGTTTTCTACTGGAAAGACAAGGTTGAGGAATAATGGTGTCACGAATGAAAATGATAAGTTAAAGGAATTTTTTCATATTATAGGTAGAAGGTTGGCATGCTAGTGTTAGAGACCTCTGATCTTGTGTTTATGACAACCTCCTTCAAAGGATAAATCAAAGGTTATAATTTTGATTAAACAAGCCTTTCTGAATGATGAAATTGATAGACCAAACTCTGTTTCTAGTCATGTCTACAAACTAGTATAAGGGAGCATTCACACAGAATGTGTATGTGAAAAGGGCATTCTTGTTTTTAAACAGATCCCTTATGGTTATAGAAATAATTCCTCCAAGTGATGAATGAAGGGAGAGCGCCAAAGGTTACTTCCAGTTCAGTCAAAGGACAGAGGGCACATTATAAGTGGGTGAAACTTTCACTCTTTGTAGGCCTCCTTCACAAAGAACAAAATATCATCTCTCCAAATGTTTGCACCATGAAAAAACTCATTCAAAAGGTTAAAGGTGTGATGAGGGCATATTTCACTCACAGTCAAAGGGCTCCTCCATTAATTGATGAAAGACAGAGTTTGAAAGGACAATATGGCAGTTCCTTATAAAGATAATTTTTGGCCTCCTTTATGTAAACCAGCAGAAGGTACAATCATGCTTTAAGGACCTCGTTCATGAACACTTAGAAGATCAATCTGATAAGACCTCCTTAAACTCATCAACAAAAGGGTTGCATTATGTTTTTAAGAAGTTGCAATAGTGGTGTGTGTGTGATCTTACTTCAGGTGATAAAGACAAGGTCTTAGTTTTCAACAAGCCTCCTACAAACTGAAGATAAGGCCTCATGATTATTAAAAGTTGAAAGCTAGGTATGAAAAGCAAAGGCCTAGAGGAGTAGTTGGAGAGGAGCCCCTTCATCATAAACACAAGGCCTAACAGTGATTATGAACAACTTGAGTAGTTATCATGACATGATCTCTTTCCAGAGCAAGTAAAAGATCAAAATAGATTTTAAATGGCCTATTCACCTCATAAAAAAGTGGACATATGGGTGTTTATTGTCAAGGGTCTGTTTGTAATGATTTTGTGAAAGTTTTTCAAAATATTATAACCTTGATTAATTCTAAGAGGTCCCACAGGGCTACTTTTTAGGTTAAAAGGGCCTCCATAGGATCATTATGGAGAAACACAGTTTAAAAGAAGTGAAACAGTGGTTAAAGGGCAGCCTCAAAGCACATATGGACATAGCCACCTTTTCAAATCAGTAAAAAGGCAGAGGATCAGCCCTCCAAATGTTTACACTATGAATTATCTCATTAAAGGGGTTAAGAGGGTGATTTAACCATGATTTGCTTCAGTCAAAGGCTACCTCCATCGAATGATAAGAGACAGATTTTTAGAGGACGCAGGCAATTTTTCAAACATAGGCCTCCTTCAAAAATAAGCAAAGGGCCCACCATTGTTTGAGGATATTCAAAAAATGACAAGTGGAACAGGTCAAATCATAGTTTAAACACCCCTTTCACTTCATAAAAACAGTGGATCTACCTGATGGGTTTGAAGGGATGGAATAGTAGTGTTGTTATCAAAAAAATTTAGGCGATGTACTAGGTCACGGTCTTGGAAGAAACCTTCAATATCAATAAGCACACAAAACATTGTTGTTGTTATATGGTTTTAAGAAGATCGCATCAATGGTTTTAAAAAGGATAATCTCCTTGGTGAAAATCAAGTGATCAAATCATGATTTGAAGGCCTTTTTCATTATACAAACAGAAGACCAAAATCAAACTAAAAAGACCTCCTTACTTCACAAAAGGTGGATTGGCATAACAGTTTTAAGAAGGCTACATTAATGTTTGTTAGGATCACCTCCTTTGTGAATAAACAAAGGCACAAAGCCACTCTAAAAAATCTTCAAAGGCAAAGGAGGTTTTTCGTTTTTTAGCCTAAACAGGGAGGAAACAGCAAGTGAAACCCTCACAAGCTATAAAGACCCGAGAAAATAGATGTTTAT
Source organism: Pinus albicaulis (assembly GCA_034641835.2). Classification (NCBI taxonomy): domain Eukaryota; kingdom Viridiplantae; phylum Streptophyta; class Pinopsida; order Pinales; family Pinaceae; genus Pinus; species Pinus albicaulis. Next base: position 448,758,232 of record CM076575.1, on the reverse strand, counting down.
TCCATTTTGAAAACTTGGTGAACATGAAGAAACGAGGTCAAGTCATAGTTTGAGGTTTGTTTTATGTGCGGCGCGCCTGTTACACAGTGTGGCACGCCTGTAGGTGATCATCATAAGGTTTTCTACACAAGCGCGGCATGTCTGTGCCTAGTGCGCAACCAACTTCAAACACGGTCCTTCACTCGTTCAGGCAACGACCAACTTTGAAGACGGACCTTCACCCGTTCAGGCAACGACCAACTTTGAACGCGGTCATTTATCCGTTAGGGAAGCAACCAACCTTGAACGCGTCTCTCTATTCAGGCAGCAACCAAGTCTAAACGTGCCTCTCCATTCAGGCAGCAACTAATTCTGAATGTGCTCCTCCGTTCAGACAGCAACCAAGTCTAAACGCACTCCTCCGTTCAGACTCCAACCACCCCTGAACGGCCCACCGCCCGAGCCACTATCAACACAATTTTGCAAAAGGATGCCGAGGTCAAATTTGCAACAAAGGGCTCATCTCCAAACTACAAATAAGAACATACACCGAGGTATGTATATGCTTTGGGCCAGAACTTTTGATTAAAATATATGCTTGAAACCACAAATTCCAAAGAAAAAATCAGTGAGAGGAAGTTAAAGGTTTGTTGTTTAATAGAGGCCTACCTGCCAAACGAAGGAGAAAACATTTATATGCTAAAGAGAAAAGAACCTGCTCAATAGGTCACAAAATTTTGTTTGCTAGCCTTCTATAAAAAATAGAGATTAAAGGAGGAATTTTATTGTCTAGAGGCTTGTTGAAAGTTTATAAAGGTTTTTGTGATCAGTTTGAAAGAGTTTTGAGTGGTAAAGGGAAACATTGTTGTTTTCAAGAGTAAATTGTCCCTTTCATTAAAATCACAGATTAATAGTGACTTCATAAAAACAGTGATTGAGGGGAAAGATTTTTAGCATAAAAAAAAAAAGAGGACTTGTCCACAAAAAACCAAAAACAGGCCTCATTAAAAGCCCTTTTCTCACAACAAAGCTCATAAGAAGGGAGCTTGTTTTCACTTAACAAAAAACTTGTTTGCCAACTAAGGGCAAACTTAGTCTTACAAAGAGGAAAAGGTGTTTTTGGTTGAGGACCATATTTCAGTGATCATTTGAACATTTTGTTTTGGTATGTCAGTGAAGGGTATCAAAACCAAAAATTCCTCCAAGGAAGGGCAAAGTGACAAAAATCAAACTAGTAATGATGAGAGACAAAGTAAAAGAGTCTAAACATGGCAGTGAGGAGGAGGAACAGCATGACATCCCTCAAGCAAGAAATAATGATGGAAAACAAACACCAAAGAGCAAGATAGCTCGAAGGAAGAGATTGGAAACATAGAGCATGAAGAGGATTCTCCAAAGCATGTGCTATTTGTCTCTCCTAAGCAAGGGGCCATGACTTCTTCGCCAAAACTAAAATTCCAAACAACAAGGAAGAAAACAAGAAAAACTCAAAACTGCCCAAAGAAGGCGCCCGATAGAAAAAGTGGAGAAAGGCACATCAGTGCTTGAAATATTCACCTCATCTTCTCTACATTCTTCTGGAAACCCATGAGGGGCTTGCTCGCCAAAATTGAGCAAATTTTGATAAGATTTTGTTTTTTGTGTTTTTTGGCCATAATTGCACATTTTTCAAGGCGCTACCATGGGTACTGGGAGCATCCTCAGCTCATGAAACTCATTTGGTTGGATGGAATAAATTCAAGGGCATCTACTCAGAAAATTTCATATCCAAATTATGTGTTTTGATTCCCCAAAGAGGCGAAAAACAGTGATTTTTTGACTTTATGCCTCGCATATCAGCAAAGGCTATTTTTCTGGTTTTTTTCACTCAGTTCAGTTTTTGACATACTTCTAATGATCATTTTGAGAAAAATAAAGTATTTTCAGAAACTAGACATCCAAGGCTTTCCAACGAGCCATCGCGGGGCTCGTTTCGACATCGGGAGGTTTCTGAAAGGTTGTCTGCAAAACAGGGAATTTTCTGCTGCTACGTTCCTGTAGCATTTTGGCAAAAAGGCAATTTTCTGTAGTGGCTTATCCAAATGTGCGTTAGGCCTTTTTTAGCCATTTTCAGTAATGAAAAGTCAATATTTTTTCCTTTCTTAGTATTTTATAGATATTTTGAAGATATTTTGTGCCTTGGACTTTGCAAAGCCTCAAGGACAAAATCAGATATTAGTTTTTAGCCTATGAGCTTCTAGTCAGTTTTGTGAAGCTTATCTTCTCATTCTCCTATATAACTCATGGAGAATCATTGTAATATTGTTGGTTGAAGAGTTGATAAACAAGCTGGACTTTGAAGAGCTTAAGAACTTAACTAAGCTTAGAGCAATATATGTTATGATTTTTGATGAACAAACTTGTTTTATGGAGTGAATAGCTTGACTTGCTTGCCTAGATGATGGAGAGGATCTATGTGCAGGATTCCATGGCTTGGTAAATGGTATTGTACTTATTTTCAGTTATTTTTTCTTAGTTTTTCACATATGTATCCATGTTTCTTGCTTTTTGTAGATCAGAAAAAAAATAGTTTGAGGTATGCCCATGGAGGCTCATCAAATTTCTTGATTCATTACAACTTCTATGTTTTCATCTTTCTTAGTCATGTCAAAAGATTCTTAACTACCCTTTGGTCGACTAAGAACTTGTTATTTATTTCCTTAATGATTAATATTACATGTTATCTTGTTTGATTCATGGTATGCCCTGCTTACTCATAGCTGTTTAAACCTCATTAAAGAATTCTCCTTTGAAGTATTGACTGTCTAGGTTAAATCAGAGAGGTCTTGTTTCAATCTTGCCCTCTGCCTATACTTGCATAATTATTTAAAAGTTCTCATCAGATTGAATGTGTTGCTTAGGAGTTTCCTTTCCACATTTTGAGCTGTTGGTTTGTCTTACATGTGTTCTCAACTACTGAAGGTGATTTTCCCACAGTTAGAGGGTCTTATACTTCTATGCGTCACCTAAATGTTTATTTTATGCATCTATCAGTTTGAGTTGGATTCATAGTAATTAATGGTTAGCCCTACCACATGAATACTTACTGTTTAAACTATTTATGCTTAAGATCCCCTTGTCTTGCACCAACTTGATGTTCATTTCACTTCATAAACCACCTGAAATATTCATTCGTTATACTAAATCGGCCCTGCAGTACACCCTACTCTTTCTCTTGACATCCTTGGCTTGATTTTTGTAGAAATTTGCTGAATAATGATTAATTATCCACCGATACTATCCTGATCACATACAATTCAAATTTATATGCAACACATAATCTCTTCCACTCAGATCATCACACATGCGGAAATAAAATCAAGCGATAACACATCAAATCATCATACACATTAACACAGTATGTATGGGGAAAGCTTATAGCTAAAAACCCCGCAGATATTTTGTATATTATAATGGAGAAATCATGTAACAACTCAATACAATACTCCTCACAAGTACTCAGTACTATCTCATGAAGTTACACACAAACTAGCTCAGTTTTGAACAGGTTACTGGTTCAAAACTCACCGCCAATTGCCTTGCCTCTATTGCGCAATCCAGGCCTGTCTATATAGAGATCCAAGGTTCGAATCTCCTTGGCTTGACATCGCAATCATCATGGGAAATTCCTCCAAGTGTGGTGCAAATCTCATGCACAACTGATGTCGCCACTGATAGCTAACTCCACCCTTTCATCTACCTCTTTCACTGGTCTCCACTGAACTGATCATGCACTGTAGTGAAGTGATGTGTTCTTGAGTTGAATAATGAGTTACTAATTAATGAATTAAATAATATTTAATTCACTCCACTCATAACTAATTGATTAGCTAGTTAAATTAATCTCAACTAGTTCAACTAAAATAAACAGAACACAACTCCACTAGTTGTCTTATTAACTCCACCAAACTTCTGCCACTGAAGTCCTAACTGAAGTCAACCATGCATGATGCCATCAAACCCTTGGGAAAAGCATAATTCCTCTGTCAGATGCATGAGCCACTTCCAAGGCTCGAACTGAAGTGCTCCAAGAGAGTAAACTGTTGTTTAGAGTCCAAATATTATTAAGGGTAAATAATATTTGACTTCCCTATTTTTTAGGATAGGCAGTCTAAAAATAGACTTCGACCTATCGACCTATAGGTCAAAAAATAGAGGTCCATCTATTTTTTACCAACATGACCAATACTCCAAGAATAACATACTGCAACCCCTGGACCATGCTCCATATGTCTAAAAATAGACATAGTCTAAAAATAGACTTTGCGCCAGAATTTGCCTGCGGGCCCACTTAGTGAAGGCGACTTCATTTCACTAAGCTCCATCATCTTGCTGCATTTTCAAAAATTTTGACCCCATAGCCCAGTTGATCTCATTTTCTTATTCTATTTTGATCCACTTGATCAGTTTTTCCTCCAAACAACTAAAAACAAACAAACAAACACACTTAACAACTAGCCTAAAATCTAAACAAACTAAGCGAACAAGCTCACATCCTTCGCTTCATTAGAGAAAGCCCTCTCTAAGTCCAGGAAGGCTAGGTCCTAGGGCTCCAAAGATTGGTTTGATGTTATTGTGTCATTTGGTCCATCAATCTGCCAAATCATGGGAACCTAACACATCTCATGAAGATTTTGAACATCCTCCAAGTGTCAGATTCAGATTTGCTGACATGGAACTGTGCAAACCTTGGAGAGATTGTCGAAAATAATTCTGCAATCACTGAATTTTGAAATTAGTAAGTTAATAAACAATTTTAACTAATATTTATAAACCTAAAAGAAGAAATTTATCTATAAAAGATAAGTACCTTTATTATGCCCTTGTTATGCCAATATCCTCATAAAATTGGTAAAAAGGAGGAGGCTTTGGTTCAAAAATGAGGATAGAAACGTTGAATAGGATGGTTAACAAAATATCAAAATTAGCACCCAACAAATGTTCCAGAGTCTTGTGGCTCTAGGAGTTCCACAACCCTCACAGGTCTTCCAGGTACTCTTCCAAACCCTTACATAACCAAGTTACCAAACCGAACAACCTCTAACCAGCAAGATCACATTCACCATCAGCTTGCACCCAAGCAGTGCACACCCTTCTCTATACTTTAGTCCCTTGAGATATGCCACCACCTTCCAGGGCACTTTACTCAGTCGAGAAAGAATGTTCCAGACTCCTGTGACATCCATGAGTTCCACTGCCCTCATGGGTATTCCAAGTACCCTTATAATCTCTTATTCCATAATTGTCTCCATGCTTCCATGGCTAATTGAATCCCATCTTGTCTACAAGAATGGATGAATATCCCCCTTCATAGTTCCAACATGCTTCTTTTCATATGCATGCCCTTTTTCTACCACATGACATTCACCCAAGCCACTTAATGGACCTTGGGTTATATGCATGTGCTCTTTTTTAAATATTTTTAAATCATATGAGCCTATTTTATCATCCATGGAGTCTCATCCCCCCTAACTCTTTATGTCTTCTCCTTTTGTAACCATTATTTTTTGTATTCAGATGGATGTGTTATCATAATTAAATTTCTAGGCATTCTAGCCACAAAACATACATAAATATAAAACATCTACATATGGGCATGTAGAAATTATGATGTACATTTGCAACTGCTCATGAAGTTTTAATCAAAATCACAAGACACAAACCTACTCTATTGCTCTATGGATATTAATTCACAGTTTAGAACAAAACTCTCTGACCTGCAATAATAAATAACACACATGTAAATATTATTTTTCCTAGGGAAACCAATCTGCTAAAAACCCCAATTCCAGCTTGCATTAATCTGAGCACAACCTACAAGTGCATAACCTATCTCTCTTCTCACTAAGAAGCTCTGACCCAAAATTAGTCAAATTTTGCCTCTGCTTGAGCACCTATTTCCTTGCATTGTTCTTTGAGAAATTAGGCCCCTATTATTTTGGAACTTCTCCAAAATGGATTGTGCAATTCCTTAGTTTGTTCATATGATTGTATGCAACACATATACACTCAATACTAGCATACAAATAATGTTACAATGCCTTGGAATTTCCATCAAGCCTAGGGAACTTGAATTCTCTACATGCTCTAGCTATTTTGGGTTGATTGATCAGTTAATTATATGATCACTGAATCTGATTGAATTCCCATTGCACAACTAACCTTCCACTAGTTTCTTCAACAATTAGAACTAGTTTAACTAAAAACAACCTTAGATAATTGACCTTTATTGCTACATGATCTGAAAATGGAATGTACTTGTTTAAGGGTGCAAGGTATCCATTTCCCATAATTTCAAATGTGAGTTATACACTCCAAGTGACCTCTGAAAATGTGAAAACTTCTTATTTCTTATACAGAGATAGACTGTAGGGGCATTCACTGGACATGTCACCTCTAAAGAGAGGATGAGTTCTAGAGGCTACCTGGCCCTCTACAGGCTCTGCCTAAAGAAATAATGAAGTTAACACTTAGAAGTCTTTGACATACACATACTTGAAGTTTGATGTCTTGCGGAATAAGACAAATAACTTTCTGCAGCTGAGTAGGTGATTATGTGTGTATGAAAGTTATGTATATTTGCTGTTTAACACTTTATATCAGTTTTGTTTAGCATATCAGTTTCAGCAAATAAAGACATCAAAATGATAAAGCAGTTCACCCCCTCCTCTGGGCTACATCTGCTGGACCAAGCCTCTCAAACTAGGCTTGTCCTCTTGTATTAAAAATGCTACAAAGGCTAATACAAGAATATGAGTGTCTCGAAAGACAGATCTGACTGTAAATATAGAATCAGAAGATAGGAATTAGCTAAACATGCTCTTTCCCAAACACTAAACAGTGAAATTGTACCTGATACAGTACTTTTCCCCAATTGGCCCTGGTGACCCTTTAGACTTGCATGGAGAATTTCGAGGTGAAGATGACCTCAATTGGTTCTAAAACCTCTTCCATTAGACTCATAAGGTCGAAAATAGCAGAAATAGGCTTTTGAATCACCAAAAATGGATGAACATAGTCCCCAAACAGCTCCAGCACTGAAATGGCCCCGGTGGCCCTGAAAGCTTCCCTGAAGCTAAACAGTGAGAAGAATTCCTAAAAAGGAAAAACGAGCTGTAGAAATGGATTCAGAATGCTGAAAAACTTCAGGAATGACCTTCGTTCCACATTCACTGGCTGCACAATTCCTAATGCAGCTCCCAAAGTGATTTGGCCCTAGTGGCTCCTGGAACTTCCACGAAGAAAAATCACCTACAAACGACCTCAGATGGCTGTGAAACCTGTGCCAATGGCTTCAGAAGGTCGAAGAGACCCAAAATCAAAAAAAAAATCACTCCAAAAGGATCTTCCATGTGAAAGATATGGCATATTTACTAACTGCCAGTCTGGCCTAAACAAGCTCCACTAAATGTGGAGACACTGCCAGTTAACTGAACTAAACTGGCACATCCCCCTAATTTGGGGGAACGGGCGCTAAAATGGCGGCAGCATTAAATGTTGCAGTTAACAAACTCCTCGTTCACATGCGCAATAAGCGCTAACCGTTAACTGTTGAACGTTGCAACATTAAATCATATGTTATTTAGAATTTGAGTTGAACATATATTAAGTCGTAAGCCTATGGTATAGTGGTAAACCGTGGTGGTAGTAGCTGTGAGGTCACGGTTTCAAAACCTGCTGAGGAAAAATAAACTTTTAACTCGCCATTTCCATCGTGATCTGGGGCCACGTGGCGGCCTCCGGGCCTGCCAGGTGGCAGCTCTTCATTGGACCAAAAATTACACAGTCAACTCAACAACGAATTGTAAATTGCCACTTGTCACAAGACGGTTGGTCCACAGGGAATATTCTGTGGAATATTTTATGGAATATTCCAAGGAATATTCTGAGGAATATTCTCCAAATATTCTTTTTTTAATATTTCCCAATTTCTAAAGTCAAACTGGCCTTTTTTAACTGAAATTGAAGAACTTCAAAGTTGAATAACTTCTTCATACAGCGTCGGTTTTCAGTGCTGTTCGTGGCGTTGGGATCGTATCGCCGAGGCCTATCCCTTCGCTCAGGTTCCAAATCAACTTGAGCACTTTCATTTTTGAGCTTTTTCCCAAGCTCAGATTTGAGCTCCTGATCACTACAAAATTAGAAATCACACATGCTTAACTGAACTCTAACTCCTCCAACTTGAATCTACTAATTAAACTGGGTGATACAACATGTCACACAAGTTAATTGCATCCAATTTGTCTATTGATGTGGAAATTTGAATTTTATCAACTTAATCAAGGCAAAATCAAATTGGTTCTTGCTACATTTTTCAACACTCCCTCTCGTCAAGAAAGGGATTATAAAACACCCCTCTCCTGCACCTATGGAACTCAAACTTCCCTCTTGACAAGGCCTTTGTCAAAATTTCAACATCTTTTTCATCAGTCAGAATGTATCGAAGCAACATTATTTGCCTCTACACACAGTCCCATAAATGGCAATACCAAACATCTATATTCTTGGATTGATCGTAAAAAACAATATTCTCAAAGAGCTTAATGCAACTTTGATTGTCACAATAGATCATATTTGGATCCATCATCTGACCAAACAATCCAACAAGTATCTTTCTCATTCAAATCAACTCACATGTCGCTTGACTTGCAGCCATATATTCTACTTATGTTGAGATGAGTGCCAAAAATATTTGCTTCATGTTATCCTAGGAAACAACTGCATACCCAACACTAAAAATTCCACTTAATGTACTCTTTTGGTCTGATGGACTCTCGGCCCAATTTTCATCCATGTGGCCACACAACTTCACTCCCTTTGTTCGTCTGTACCATAGTCCAAACTGGATTGTGCCTCTGAGGTACCATAAAACATGCTTAGTTGCCTTCCAATATAATTTGGTTGGCCTAACCATAGCTCGACTCAGCTAGTTGATTGCATAACACATATCTGGTTGTGTTTTCACAAGTTACATCATTGAAACCACTAGTTTCTAATAAATGGTAGCATCCACTTCCTCACCTGAAGTTGCATCCTTCTTCTTCCAGTTGGTCACTAGAGGTGTCTCCATGGGTTTGCAAATCTCCATGTGGAATCTTTGTAGTATCTCATTTGCATACTTTCCTTGAGAGACTAACAACTCAATGTTGCCTTTCCATACTTCCAATCTGAGGAAGTAGTGCATGAGACCCATGTCCTTCATTTCAAATTCTATTTCAAGATCCTCCTTGCGAGATCTGATCAGTTGTTCACACCAGTAAAAATCAAGTCATCAACATATAAGACAACAATCAACAATCTACCTTCTACCAAGATATGATAGATGTTTGCATCCACTTCACTTTTGGTGAAGCCCAAACCGGTGAGATAGCTATCGATCCTGGTGTACCAAGCATGGGGTTCTTGTTTGAGACTGTACAATGCTCGCTTGATTTTTCACACATGAGACTACTGATCAAAATTCTCAAAGCATTTTGGTTGCTCGATGTACACCTCCTCCTCAATAACTCAATTGAGGAATGTTGTTTTTACATCCATTTGGTGGATCTTCCACACCATCTGCACAGCTAGAGAAAAAATTTATCTAATGGATGAGCACCTTGCTACAGGATAAAAGGTCTCCTCATAGTTAATCCCTTCAACTTGAGAGTACCCCTTGGCCACAAATTTGGCCTTATACTTCTCTATTTACCTTGAATATCCATCTTGAACCCACAACCAATTATATGTTAATCTTGGGACCACTTCCCAAACATTTTTCTTTATAATGGATTCATTCTCCTCCACCATTGCTTCCTTGAAAAAGGATGGATTAGTCTTTAAAAGCTAAGTCATTAAGGCTATGTAGCCAGTGTACTGATCAGGTGACCTTCTCTACCTACGCAAATTTGAAGGAGCACCCACATTCTCCCTCGCATCTTGCACAAGTCTCTAAGCTTCCCTAGTCCCCTTTTTGTCTTTTTTGAACGATTACGTTTGAGTGGTTGTCTCTGCTCTCTGCTCCTCAATTTGTGGTTTCTCCACAAATTCCTGAGGCTCCTCCTTTGGAGATAATTTTTCCTCTTCTAGTGGGATTTGAAGCTCCCTCTCAAGAGACCACTGCATCGCTTTCTCCTCATCAAAATTTGCATCCCTTTGAAAAATTGTCATCCTGAGGGATGACAAGTACACAGATAGTGGTGAGAATTTTCTATGTAACTCACAAATAACCCCAATTATGTTTTCGGCTCAAGCTTATTCCTTTATTGTTTGGAGACATGGTGGTATACAGAGGCTCCAAAAATCCTGAAGTGCGACACATCCAAATTTCTTCTCGAGAAAGCCTCCTCTAGTGTAATCACGACTAGAATTCGATAATGAATCTATGTATCATGCCTCAACCCACAAAGGAAAATGTAGGCCTTGGTCATGCAACATCACCCTCACTGCTCCCACAATGCTACAGTTCTTTCTCTCAACCACCCCATTCTGTTGTGGGTTGTAGGGTGCTATCAACTCTCGTTGAATGTGTTAGGTCCCTATATTACTAGTTTAGCCCCTTATTGTTATTAGTGTAGCTCCCTTATTATTGTTGTTGTACCCCTGTAACCCCAATATTGTTATTATTGTGCCCTTACATTGTTATTGTTAGGTCGGCTAGGATTATATTGTGGGCCCATCGACTCCTATATATAGAAGGAGGTTTTGGTCATTTGTATCACCCAAGAATTACTCATTTATGTAATGTATTGGAGGTTTCCACCTCAAAGTGGCTGATTTATAAGGCGTTGATCTCTCTTTTCTTCTATTTTTGGAGCCGGTTTCATAACATTTGGTATCAGATCTTTGGATTCTAGGTTTTCGTTGCTCCAAACAGGTCATCGTGGAATTTTTTTTACAAAGGTTCAGAAGCTGAAATTTTTACAGCACGAAGTCGAAATCCTGAGGAACCTCTTGTAAAAATTTCAGATCTTGGTTCGCAACATTTTAGAAGATATGATCTGGGGAAGTTAGGGTTTTTTCAAGCTCCCGAATTTCAACTAAAACAGGTCATCGTGGAATTTTCACTATAAATTTTCGTGTACAAAGTTTCAGAAGCTAAAAAATTTATAGTGCAAAGCTGAAATCCTGAGAAACCTCCTGTAAAAATTTCAGATCTTGGTTCTTAATATTTTTGGTAATATCATCTGTGCAAATTAGGATTGTTTCAGGCTCCTGAATTTCATCTCAAAGAGGTGATTGTGGGAAAAACATCATAACCCTCTCTCTGTGTCAGATTGGGATTCTATAAGAAGTGGCCACAAGTACATGGAATTTAGTTTTTGTATATCAATTTCAGAGTTGAAGGAGGAAACAGTGACAAGTGGCAAGTCGTACAAGTTCGCTCTACTGAACCAGTCCATAATTAGGTCATCGTGGGAGATTGGGCATAACTTTGTCTTGAAGAATCCAAATCAGTTCAGACCTATGGCATTTGAAAGAATATTCAGAGGGCTACTTTACGGCCAAATTTCAGATATTGAAGATCTGAAATCATAGAGATAATTCAGTTTCAATATTGAGCTCCTCAAAAGCAAGAAAAAGGTGTGTTTTTTTTTCAAATTACATAAGTCTCCTTTGAAAAAAATTAGTTCGAAATTATTCCAAGGGCATATTGAAGAATAGATATCATTATTGGGCTCTAAAATTCCCCCTTAAAAGAATTCAACACCCATTAATCCTTCAGAAGGCTCTACTATGACTCGTGAAGATGAAGAAACACAACATGAGATATCAAAATTACAAGAGCAAGTGCACCAAATTTCGTTATCGCAAAGAGCAACAAAATATGAAATGGAAGTTTTGAAGAAAGGCGTGGAAAATAAGATGGATGGTTTGAAGAAAGGTGTGGAAGCTAAGATGAATGGTTTGGAAGCTAAGATGGACGCATGGAAGTGGGCATGGAAGCTAAGATGGATGACATGGAAGCTAAGATCAATGAAAAAATGAAAGATAACATGGAAAACATGAAGAATGATCTAAAAGTAGACATCGAAGGTTTACTGTTTACACTCATTTTTGTTGTGGTTGATCTTCAAGATTTTCTAGTTGTATTTCAAGATCTTCAACCTGCCCTTTAAGCCTTCTATTAGTTTCCTGCAGACATAAGCTTTAGCATTTGAAAACAGCCTCACTTGATTAGGAACTCAGCCTTGCTTGATTTCAAGATGAAGAAAGCTTGGGTTTCAATTTACCATGAGCTTACCATTCGAAAAGGCATGTATGTATTGCTTCTTTGCATGAGACAATGAAACTAAGACCAACCCCTTTTTAATTTTTAAAATAACTCACATAAATGACCTCCAACGAATGTAATGATGGTTTTGAATGGTTGCATGCATGATAAATGACTCCTAGCTGACACCTAATGATGAAGAATTAACGAAATTTGAGTGATTTGATGACTTGACATGACTTAATATGAATCCCTGATTTCATAGCGTGTTCAATGCAAATTCAGGGTTTTGTGCTACAAAATGACCAGTGTTTTCGTAGCACAAAAGCAATTTTTGACACTATCTGCGCTACGAAAACGTGGTTTCGTGGCTTATTTGAAAAATTTTGCAAATTGACTAAACACATGATTTCCGAAACATGAAATGGGACCTTTGAAATGTGAAACAAAGTTTTTGGACCTTATTTGATGATGGTAATGAAACTCTAACCTTATGACATAGATTCTAAAAACATGAAAATGACTTGACCCCTATTCTAAGACCATGACTTAAGAAAAAATACAAACTATCCAAGTTTGGAAAAAATTTTATAGTGATAATAGTGGCTCCTCTTGGGATAGTGTGCCCCTGTGGTACACTAAGAAACCATAGCTCCAGTGCTGTTATCCATCCTTTAAAATAAAACTCTAACATTCTGCCCAATCTGCTTCAAACTTTTATGGCCTTCACCTCGGGCTCAAATTTGTTGGTCTCTGCAAGAAGGACTCAAACCATATCTACTAAAAATGCTCAGTCAACCTACCTTGAGCTTATTTTTAAATTCCTACCTACTCTATCAGCTGCAATTTCCACTTTAGCTCAGGCAACATGATATTTCCAATAAAGCCAATCAATTGTCTTTTCTGATATATGAAGCTTTTGGCCGCATTCAACCTCAAAATAACCATGATAGTGATATGACCAAAGCAACTTATAATGTATTTGATCTTCATAATGCCAATGAAAATGAAATACTGGTGTGAAAATATTTTCCATGTATTCATCTATAGGATCAAAGAAAACATGGTTAGTTTGATGATCGTCATAACATTCTATATCTTCGGACAACTGATTCTCAGCCACACAAGATTCCTTTGATATGCTATCCAACTGCTTTTCTGAATGATTCCCATATACAATGTAATTTTCTTCATTATTATGATCATTCTTTGAAGTAGGCTACTGCAAAGTATGACATAAATAGTCAACCTTTTTCTCTGCCTAAGGATTGTAGCAAAAATTTTCCAATATTTCCTCTTGTTGTATAACTGATTCTCATTCTCCTAATGATCAAGGGACTTGCAAGTCTGTTGCATCTCTATATCAATCTCAGAGGATGTAACAAGACCTTCATAAGTAAACTCCTGTTAATTTCCATGTTGCATATCATGTGATATTATCCTTTCTTCTAGGTGTTGAAATGTATTATTATGAAGAGCCTCTAAAATTTCTTCATCCATAAATTCATCATCATCATAACAATCCTCCAAATACTGAATAAAACTCAAAGAATGTTTACAGCAATATTTGACCAGCAATAAGGAGGTATGACACTCTTTATACATCTCATAGAATTCATCATGAAAATTAGCAAGAGAATATAATGAACCATTTGCTAAATATTTATACCAAGACCATGCTTTTCCTTCTAGAGTGGTCATAAACGTCTTCATAAGACAGTCTTCAAGGATCTGAACCTTAAGACTATGTACATGCAGATGAAACCTAACCAAATGAAGAGCATCATTGTCTTTCTTTTCATCTTTGAATATTGGACGATCATCTAACCATTCAACCTTTGGCATAGGATTTGGAAAACCAGGGATATGAGACCAATTCATAGGGGCAAACCTGGCATTCATTCTTGCAATGGAACTCATCTTGAAAATTCATCTAGCTACTCATCTTCAGGCAGTGGAGTCACCTATGAATTGGTCTCATATCCCTGGTTTATCATTAAAATTCCGATTTTCACTCATGTTCCAATATCCCACCGGAGATAATGAGATGTATTTGATTTGACCAAGGACTCTTACAGCCGCATCAATTCATAACCGTTGATTGAAACGTGTTCATATTTATTGCGCAGCCACCAAAATTCAAAACGCTGCCGAATGTGTTATACTTTGTTAATCTCTTTGTCGTGTCTCTGCTGTATTTATGAAACCCCACTCTGTTCTGTCTCACTCCATTTCGTTCCTTGTGCTCATTTTCACTTCCGAATATCTACCCACAGTCTCACTCCATTCCGTTTATGGTGCTCATTCCCATTTTATGATACATCCCCACAGCCATTGTGCTCGTTCCTGTGCATTCAACTGTTCTATTTCCATTTGAAACCCTCACGCAGGCAAAATTTGTGAAGAACAGAAAAGTGAAATGGGTAAATTTCTAAGAGCAGAGCCGGAAGGACCGAAGTTTATGGAGGGTTATCCGCAAATAAGGGAGATATTGAAGAAAGCAAAATGGCTGCGTTTTATCCAGAAATTCAGAGGTTATCACAAAGAAGTTACGAAAGCATTTGCAAGGTCATTTGATGGCTTGGAAGTGGAAATTGGAGACCTTAAGTTTGTGGTCAATGAAGCATCTATAGCAACAGCCACGGAACTTCTTCAGGAGGGGGAGCGTTGGTTTAAAAATAAAAGCATCAGTGATGAGGCATGGAGAACAATCTTACGAAACCAAGGTATGGACATAACTGTTTTTAAAAGAGGAATTCCTGTGCATGCATTGAAAGAGGAATGGGCTACCTTATTGCTAGTTGTTCAGAAATTCATTACATGTGAAGGTCGTTTTGGGTCCATGTATATGTACCATACCAGGCTATTGATGAATTTTCTAGAAAATCAAACTCTCAATCTCCCATATTTTCTATTCAATAGCTTGAAGAAAATGGCTGTGACTGTTCCGAAACACTTAGGAGATGTAGAGCCCCATCTATATCACCACGGCCTTGTAAAGATTCTGATTGAAAAGGAGTTAAAAGAAAAGAAAGATACATGGGAAAAATTTCTGGTTAGAAATTTCTTTGAGGAACCTCAGGAAATTCCTGAAGGTAGTTCAACAAGAAGGAGTAGAAGAAAAAGAATAAATGTTGAAACCCAAATTACTCCTACTCAGGAAATTCCTGCAGCTAGCACAGCAAGAAGAAGTAGGAGGAAAAGAACAATTGATGAAATCCAAAAAACTCCTACTACTACTATGGAAAGAACTGATAGGGAAGAGAGACTGGTAAAAAGGAAGAAGAAGAAAATCAAGGGTAAGAAGCCAATAACACCAAAAGAGAGAGAAACTATTGAGGCTGTACATAAAACTCCTTCTTCTGAAGAAGAAGATCATCAAGTGCTATCTGAAAGATTAGTTTATCTTCAAAAACAGTCATCTATACCCAAGAAGGCAGAGAAAGGAAAACAAAAACAAAAGAATAGTGTACCACAGCGTGTGAGGAGAAGCAGCAGACTTAAGGGGAAATTGAAGAAAACACAAATTAAGGGTCCTCATTTCATTGATTTGGGTGAGGAGACATCTGAATAGTCCCTAGCTGACCATAGTCCATCTCAGTCAGTTAGTGAACCTGGTTCATTTCATTCCCAATCAGACATTGAACATACTCCATCCTATTCTCAGCAAGATATTGATGTAAGCCCTCCTCAGCCAGATTTTGAAAATAACTCTCCTTCACGGCATTATGAGGACAGCCCAATAAAAATGACACCTGAAATAGACCCCAAGCAGCAGGAAGTATATGACTATATAGAATCTTTGGAAAAGGCAGCCACAGGTCCAAGTACTTCTTCCATTCAGCCTCATACATTGCAGGATGATTTAGTTCAATCACTAAAACAGGAAATTTTTGAGCTGGAGCTTTTAAATAGGCACATCAAAAATGAAAATGAAACATTGAAAGAACAAGGCAAATTGGACAAAATTATCCATGATAATACTATGTTACATTTGGGAATATGGCAGAAGAAGAATAAGAAATTGAAAAGGAAATGCCAGAAATTGAGCAGAGCACTTGTAAATATCAAATTTAGGTGCTTAATGGAGAAACCCAGAATGTTGGCAGTACCAAGGAAGAAGAGGAGAGGATTGGATGTGCTGGCTGAAGTGTCAAGGCACATGAATTGAATAAAGAGTATCAAAATTTACCCGATGAGACATAACACCTTCAAGCTAGTATGTTGAGTCTCAAATCAGATCTTTTCATATTACTTATACCTTTTTCACTCACCTAAAACCTCCCAAATTGTCAATATCATGTGCAAAAGAGAATCTAACATGGTTTTTAATTATGTTTGGTGTTTGCTAGCTTGATCTAGATTTTGTTCATCCACCATGCCCACTTTCCAAATGGCCGCAACACACTGTCAGCCTATTTTGTGAAACTCTATGCTACAAAAATTACATGAAAACGAGCCAGAAGGGTGCCCAGATGATGGACATGGTCAGAACTGTATTCATTCAAGCAAACTCATCCAAAGAAGCCACGGTCAAAGACGTCCACATGGAAGTCAACCATGGAGTTTCATGTCGGCCGGACTCTGTTTCGTGTCACATAAAGATCCATACGGCCGTTTCTAAGCCTGCGGAGGTTAAATCGACATCTGTACAGGGCTCTAGAGTCGAATTCAAGCATCCACCTCTCGTAGATTCACTTTCCAACACGGCCATGCTCCTATATCCGTGGACGTAGTGGTCTACGTGCTCTCCACCAGCATGAACTTTAGGAGACAGTTATAGTTCGTTGTTATATATAATGCATTTGCATACGCATATAGAGTTAGTCGATATTAGTGAATGTAGTCTCTGTTATCTTTTGATTAGTCTGCTCTGTAGTGATTACGCTGCACTTGTGCCGTAACATTACCATTCTGTAATGACTGCTTTTTAATATGAGAAGACTCTGTTTTCCAACTTAATTCGTATTTGAGGACCGTTGCCAAGGCTGGTGTAGAGGGCCCCTGCTCAGCTAAGGTTTTGTGCATTAGTGTATAATTTTAATTTCGTTTCATTGTGTCATAATCCATTCATATGTTCATACATTGCATTTGTTTCATTTCTGTTTATAAACTTCCATAATTTCCATTTCATTTCTGTCTTTCATGTTTTATGTTGATAATCACTGATCAGTGTTCTTGTTTCAGGTTATAGATAGGCAGCCCGGGCATTTTCATAGCTTTTTGACTAGTGACATTGAACTAACATTGTTCTGCTGCTAATTTGCTTTTCATAGCTTTTGTTTAATTTCAGTATTGCTTATCTGCTTCAGTAGTTAAATTTAGATATACTAAGCTGCTCATAGCATCTTCAGTTGCCTCCGAAAGCCACAGCTGGACTGATGGTGAGGGATTGTATTACGAAATGTGTAGTTTAGTATTAGTTTATTTTCTGCAAATCTAGATATATTAAGCTGCTCATAGCATCTTCAGTTGCCTCCGAAAGCCACAGCTGGACTGATGGTGAGGGATTGTATTATGAAATGTGTAGTTTAGTATTAGTTTCTTTTCTGCAAATTTAGATATATTAAGCTGCTCATAGCATCTTCAGTTGCCTCCGAAAGCCACAGCTGGACTGATGGTGAGGGATTGTATTGTGAAATGTGTAGTTTAATATTAGTTTCTTTTCTGCAAATTTAGATATATTAAATCATGCATGACATCTTCAGTTGCCTCCGAAAGCTACAGCTAGACTGATGGTGAGGGATTGAATCATGAGTGTATGGTTTAGTATTAGTTTACTTTTTGCAAATTAAATATCAATTACTCAAATTGTTTATGATTACTTCCGAAAATCATAGCTGGACTAATGATGAAGGATCAGAAGATAAATTGATGTAATCTGATTTAGATTTATTTTGTTGCAATTTTGAATTTCCTTAAGCATAGTTTCTTTTATGTTTAGTCGGTAGCAAGAATAGTTTAGTTTTCATGCTCAATAGTTCATTATTTTGATTTACTAGACTAGCAGCACTTTTTCATTTCAGCAGCACATTTTCATTTCCTTTCAAGTCTTGTCATTGTAAATTTCAAATTGCTTTTTAAAGTTTCAAGTTGGTAAATCATTATAGGGGATATCACTTCCTTGAACAAACATAACCAAACTTGTTTTCATCCTAGAATTTCCATTTCACCTTAAAAAAACCAAAAACGACAAAAAGTTAAGAAATAGGTTATCTGGCACATATAGTGCGCCGCACTTCATCAGCTTACGATTCCCGGATTGACAAATTAAATGCAGCAATTTAGGACACACTAAATTGACCAAACATTTTGGCGCCGTTGCCGGGGAAGTGTAACTATGTAGCCAATTTCTTAAAAAAAAAAAACATAAAATCATAAAAGAAGGGAAAACTTGATAACTTCTTGAAGTATGCTCTCCTCTTGCACCTAGTGTGATCTGAAGGATCAGAAAAGAGAGTTATTGGTTTAGTAATTTCTTAAGTATGCTCTCTTCTTGCACCTAGTGTGACCTGGAAGATCAGAAAGAGGATTATTAGCCCAACTTTTAAAAAAAAAAAAAAAAATGACATGCACAGAGCAAGAGATTCTAGGGGAAGGTTTATAGCTAAAGCCAAGAGTTCGGTTTTCACAACTCCATCTTCTTCAAGGCATAGACCAGATTCACCACCATCTACCCCTAGCCTTAAGATTTTTGGAAGTCAAGGAACAGCTGAATTAGAGGATTCTTCTATACCACCTACTAAAACCCATTTAGAAAACAAAGAGACTCTCTCTCATCCTCCCTTGGTAGAAGAACTAGAGGACTTTAAGGACTCTAAAGAAACTATCATGGCAGAGGAAGTAATAGATGGAGGTAGAGGTAGAGGTAGAAGAGAAGGAAACAATGGAGACAACAATGGTGAAGGAAATAATGGTAGAAATAGGGAAGAAGACAATTTGTTTGGATTCCCTATAGTTGATGAGGAAACTCATGCAACAATGAAAAATATCTCACCATTTGTTCTCCATAACTTTTATGGATTGCGAAGTGAGGATCCTGAAACATTTCTGTTTGAGTTTGAAGTTGTGTACCGAACTTATGACTATATGGAAGACTCTCAAAAACTCAAACTGTTTCCTTCAACATTGAAGGGATCTGCTTTGAAATGGTTCATGGGATTAGCTACTCAATCTATTAGGACTTGGAATGATATGAAACAAACATTTTTGGATAGATACTTGGAATATTGTATGCCCACCAATCACAAGGATGAGGTATTCAAAATGATGCAAAAAGAAGATGAAAATTTGGAAGATTTGCTTGAAATATTTCAATACAACTTGAAAAGAGCAAAGATGAGCAACTTAGATGATGAAACCTTGAAAGCCCTCATATTAAAAGCCATTAGAGATGAATGGATAGATATTTTAAACATGATGGGGAAAGGAGACATTTCTCAACTTCCACTACGTGACATAACAGAACTATGTGTCCATCTCTCAAGAGGAAAATCTAAAACAGGAAAAGGTCCTAGGGATCCTTCTCTTATTAGGGCTAACAAATCTGCAACTGGATCAGTAAGTAGGGCAGAGATTGGTAATATGCTTGATGAGTTCAAAACTGATATCTTAGGGAGCCTTAGTGAACAACTATACACCCTTAAAATCCAAAACAAGCAGAAAGCAGAAACAGATGCTTTAGCCATCTTTTGTCCGAAATGTAGGAAGAAACATGCTTTAAGGGAATGTCCCTTGGATTCAAAAGTTGTAGAAACATGTATGATTTGCTCAGAGAATCATGAGATCAGGGATTGTCCTTCAATTCCTGGACTCAAAGCTGTTTTTCAAGAAGACCCAAATTCAGTAGAATCTCTCTGTTTTGTCGCAAGGAGACCTTGGCAGGGACAACAACCTCAAGGGTTTAACAACCCTATGAATCTTCAAACCCCACCAAATTGGAATCCTTGGCAACAACCTTGGCCCCAACATCAAAATTCATATCAGCCATGGGTACAAGGGATGCAAAATTCTTATGGGAGATTTGCTCAATTTTATCAATATCCTCCATCTTTTCAAAATCAACAAGCTCCACAACTTCCAAGCCCAAATCCACAACTTTCATTGCCATTTCCACAACAACAACCTTCTCAACAAAATACAAATCCTCAACTCATGCTCCCATACCAACAGAAGACAAATCAACTTCCAGCTCAGCCATTGCCAAATCCTAACAAAAATAATCCTCAAACTACTTATATGGTAGAAGGACAACAATTTCCTACCTATATGATTGTTCCTCTCAACGATGTACAACTCAGATCTGGTAGAGTTTTAGAAAAACCTTCTATAGATATTCAAGAGCAAGATACCTCTGAGGAGGACTCTCTTCAATTTAATAAGGGTTCTGAGGAAGAATCTCTTCAAAATTCAAGCATGCAAAAAGAAAAAGAAAAGTTAACACCCACAACTCCTATAGCTGAGCAACCTGCATCTTCATCTACACCTCCTTTTCCGGAAAGACTACAAATTGATAAGGGGGTGGAAAAACAAATCTTGTTGCCTAACTATGACTTTCTAGATGAATTGAAGAATGTTTGTATCAAGATTCCATTGCTACAAGCCATTCGAGAAATTCCTATTCTAGCAAAAACCATAAAGGAGTTGAGTTTGAAAAGACCAGGAAGGAAGCTAAAGGACACAAGAAGAATCCACCTGGTAGGAAAGATTGCAGACATTATGATGGGAAAAATTACCATGCAGAAGTATGTAGATCCCGGAAGTCCAATTGTCAAGACACATATAAATGGGATAGAAATTCCAAACACATTGATTGACTTAGGGGCTGATATCAACATTATGAGTAGACAGACTATGGAACAGTTAAAACTTCCTAACCTTCTTTTTACACCTACTTTATTGCAACTTGCAGATCGATCGGTTATTAAACCAGATGGTGTATTAGAAGATATTTCAGTCTCCTTAGATTCTTGGGAATATCCAGTAGACTTTATGATTTTGACTCCCAAGAGTAATCTAGGAGGACATCCAATTATCTTAGGAAGACCTTGGCTGGCCACAGCTGATGCTTTTATTAGTTGTAGATCTGGAGACATGTACATTTCTAATGGTAATTCGACAAAGCAATTCAATTTGTATCCTCCAGCAAGAGCAATCACAGAAATAGGAGACAATGAATGGGTCGATGATGAGAATACTATACAACCTGTCTTTACCATTTCTGAAATTAGTGAGGATAGTCAAATTCTAAACACATTAGAAAATTTTGAGATAACTTCAGAATATGACCCCACACAATTTCAGTTGGAATCTGACATAGAATATTTATCATCAAGACAAATGTCTCTTTACTCTATGGAAGAATTTGGTAGTTCTACTATTGAGATTTTTCCAGGAAAAACATTGAATATCAACAAACATTTGGAGAAGTCACAACAAGAAGAGCTAAACAGAATCTTGCAAAAACATTCTACTGCATTTGCATGGGAGTATACAGACATGAAAGGTATTGATCCTAAGACTTGCATCCATCATATCTATATTGAGGAAAACAGTAGACCAATCAGACAAACTCAAAGAAGGATGAATCCAAATCTTAGGGAAATAGTGAAAGAAGAGCTCCAAAAACTTCTCAATGTAAACTTCATTTATCCAATTTCAGATAGCCGATGGGTTTCTCCTTTGGTTATAGTACCTAAAAAGAATGGTAAATGGAGGGTATGCATTGATTACAGGGAATTGAACAAATCAACTTTGAAGGATCACTTTCCTTTGCCTTTTATTGATCAGGTATTAGATACATTAGCAGGTAAAAAGTACTTTTCATTTTTGGATGGTTTTAGTGGCTATAATCAAATACATGTAGCACCTGAAGATCAAGATAAGACCACATTTACTTGTCCATGGGGAACTTTTGCCTACCGAGTGCTTCCTTTTGGGTTATGTAATGCACCAGCAACATTCCAAAGAGCAGTACTAGGAATTTTTTCTAATCTAATCCATGATTGTGTAGAGGTTTATATGGATGATTTTACAGTTTATGGTAATTCATTTGAAGAGGCATTAGAAAATTTGGAAAAAGTTCTTATAAGATGTAAAGAAACAAACCTTTCATTAAGCCATGAAAATGCTTTATGATGTTTACTGAAGGGATTGTTTTAGGACATCATATTTCAGGAGATGGGATTAAGGTTGATAGATCAAAAGTTGAAGTCATCTCCAAGTTACCTATTCCAAATTGTCAAAGAGATGTTAGAAGTTTTCTAGGATTTGCTGGTTACTATAGAAGATTTATAGAAAACTTCACTAAAATAGCATCTCCACTCTTCAAATTGCTTACAAAAGACCGTGAATTTAAATGGGATCCTGATTGTCAATCAGCCTTTGAAACTTTGAAAACAAGAATATCTGAAGCACCTATCTTGAGAGGACCAAATTGGAAACTCCCTTTCCATATTTCTACAGATGCTTCAGATACAGCTCTAGGAGTTGTGTTGGGTCAAAAAGATTTAGTTCCTTATGCCATTTATTATACCAGTAAAAATTTGACTCCCACAGAGTTGAACTATACTGTGACTGAAAAAGAGTTTTTAGCCGTTGTTCATGCAATTAATAAGTTTAGACATTACATAACAGGCTATGAAACTTTTATTCATACTGACCATTCTGCAATTAGATATTTAATGAACAAACTTGTTACTAATGGCAGAGTGACAAGATGGCTCTTACTTTTGCAAGAATTCAATATTACTGTGTTGGATAGACCAGGAAAACAAAATACAGTAGCTGATTTCTTGTCTAGGATTCAGAACACTAAAGAAGATTCTCCTGTAGAGGATAAGTTTCCTGATGAATACTTGTTTGCAGTAACTATTAAGACTCCTTGGTATGCAGATATTGCTAACTATTTGGTTACAGGAAAACTACCTTCACATTTATTTCCAAGTGAAAAATGAAAAATTATTCAGGAGAGTTCAAAATATTCATGGATTTCTAACGAATTGTTTAAAACAAGGCCAGATCTTGTGATCAGAAGATGTGTCAGGGAAGATGAAATGCCTGATATTCTTAAGGCATGTCATGATGAACCATGCGGCGGACACTTTGCAGACAAAAGGACAGCCTATAAAATCCTCTCTTTAGGATATTATTGGCCTTCCTCTTCAAAGATGCAAAACAATATGTCAAAAGGTGTGACAGCTGCCAAAGAGTAGGGAAACCTACCCTTTCAAATGAAATGCCATTGCAAACACAGGTACTCATTGAACCCTTTGAAAAATGGGCTTTAGATTTCATTGGACCTATTAATCCACCATCCAAGCAAAAAAAGTATATATTGGTTTGTACTGATTATGTTACTAAATGGGTAGAAGCCAAAGCATTAGTATCTGCTACTGAAAATTCAGTTGTTCATTTTCTTTATGAGGATATTTTTACTCGCTTTGGTTTTCCAAGAGAAATTGTGACAGATCAAGGAAGCCAATTCACATCCAACTTGGTGGAGAAGTTGATGGAAGAATACAAAATCAAGCACAGAAGATCTACTCCTTACCATCCGCAAGCAAATGGTCAAGTGGAGTCTACAAACAAAGTTCTTGAAATTATCATCACCAAAACTGTTCATCTACATAGAAGAGATTGGGCAGAAAGGCTTCCTGAAGCCTTGTGGGCCTACAGAACTACATGGAGAAATACAACAGGACATTCTCCCTATGAACTTGTTTATGGGAAAGAAGTCCTGCTCCCCATTGAGTTTCAAGTCAAGACCTTCAAGATAGCAGTTCAGTTGGGGATGGACTTATCAGAAGCCCAAAAGCATAGAATGGAGCAGTTGAATGAGCTAGATGAGATCATACAAGAAGCAATTCTAAGAACTGATCTAGTTCAATATCAAAGAGCTAAATGGCATGACAAATATATCAAAGAGAAGAAGTTTCAAGAAGGAGATTGGGCATTGTTATTTGACTCCAAGTTTAAAGATTTTCAAGGGAAATTTCAGACTCATTGGCTTGGGCCATATGAGATTGACAAGATCTTTAGCAATGGAGCTGTAAGAATCAAGACCATTGATGAGTTTCAAACTCCTCTTATTGTGAATGGCCATAGATTGAAAGTTTATCATAAGCCACTCTCAAAAGAGGATTTTGCCAAAATGTTTCAAGAAAGTTCTGCAATCAGGCTGGTACAGAAGAATTCTTCTTCTCCACCAACCTAGTTTTTGTTCTTTTCAGTTAAAAAAAAAAAAAAAAAAAAAAAGAGGAAAAAAAAATGGTATAAGCCTGAAAACCAATCATTGATTGGCAGTCTTATGCAGAAAATATAGGGTGAAAATCAGGAACACCTGACACTCTATATTTTCCAAAAAAATCTCTCTTTCATTTCACAAGCTTTGTCACCATCCACTCCATTTCATTCCACTTCATTCCATTTCATTTCATTTCATTTCACTTCATTCCACTTCATTTCATTCCATTCCATCAATAAAAATCTTTTTCATGACCATTTCCATCTGGTCATTTGTCATTTGATCATTTCCATTCATCCAAGTAATAGCCGTGTCAGTTTCCGCAGCTGACATCTGTTTCCGCAGCTGACTCCAGTTTCCGCAGCCAGAAGCAGATTCCGCAGCTACTACTCTGTTTTCAAAGAGAATGTACAGTCAGATGTTATTTCTATAATTAGAAAATAAAATGCAGGTGAGAGGATCAAAAATGAAGACATGGAGCATTCAAGACACCAATGGAGATCAATCAGTTGAAGACCAAGGGCAAAGGCAAAGATTCCAAAGGTATGAATAAAATTTATTTCAAATAGCATTGAAAAACACATTTTTATATAGTTCTGAACCATGAGCTCTATCCATTACGTGCAATGATTATATTGACAGTTCTGTAACCTTTCACGATCTCCATATTATCCTCTTGCATTCATTCACAAACGGTTTTATCATTAAAATTCTGATTTTCACTCATGTTCCAATATCCCACCGGAGATAGTGAGACGTATTTGATTTGACCAAGGACTCTTACAGCCGCATCAATTCATAACCGTTGATTGAAACGTGTTCATATTTATTGCGCAGCCACCAAAATTCAAAACGCTGCCGAATGTGTTATACTTTGTTAATCTCTTTGTCGTGTATCTGCTGTATTTACGAAACCCCACTCTGTTCTGTCTCACTCCATTTCGTTCCTTGTGCTCATTTTCACTTCCGAATATCTACCCACAGTCTCACTCCATTCCGTTTATGGTGCTCATTCCCATTTTATGATACATCCCCACAGCCATTGTGCTCGTTCCTGTGCATTCAACCGTTCTATTTCCATTTGAAACCCTCACGCAGGCAAAATTTGTGAAGAACAGAAAAGTGAAATGGGTAAATTGCTAAGAGCAGAGCCGGAAGGACCGAAGTTTATGGAGGGTTATCCGCAAATAAGGGAGATATTGAAGAAAGCAAAATGGCTGCGTTTTATCCAGAAATTCAGAGGTTATCACAAAGAAGTTACGAAAGCATTTTCAAGGTCATTTGATGGCTTGGAAGCGGAAATTGGAGACCTTAAGTTTGTGGTCAATGAAGCATCTATAGCAACAGCCACGGAACTTCTTCAGGAGGGGGAGCGTTGGTTTAAAAATAAAAGCATCAGTGATGAGGCATGGAGAACAATCTTACGAAACCAAGGTATGGACATAACTGTTTTTAAAAGAGGAATTCCTGTGCATGCATTGAAAGAGGAATGGGCTACTTTACTGCTAGTTGTTCATAAATTCATTACATGTGAAGGCCGTTTTGGGTCCATGTATATGTACCATACCAGGCTATTGATGAATTTTCTAGAAAATCAAACTCTCAATCTCCCATATTTTCTATTCAATAGCTTGAAAGAAATGGCTGTGACTGTTCAGAAACACTTAGGAGATGTAGAGCCCCATCTATATCACCACGACCTTGTAAAGATTCTGATTGAAAAGGAGTTAAAAGAAAAGAAAGATACATGGGAACAATTTCTGGTTAGAAATTTCTTTGAGGAACCTCAGGAAATTCCTGAAGGTAGTTCAACAAGAAGGAGTAGAAGAAAAAGAATAAATGTTGAAACCCAAATTACTCCTACTCAGGAAATTCCTGCAGCTAGCACAGCAAGAAGAAGTAGGAGGAAAAGAAAAATTGATGAAATCCAAAATACTCCTACTACTACTATGGAAAGAACTGATAGGGAAGAGAGACTGGTAAAAAGGAAGAAGAAGAAAATCAAGGGTAAGAAGCCAATAACACCAAAAGAGAGAGAAACTATTGAGGTTGTACATAAAACTCCTTCTTCTGAAAAAGAAGATCATCAAGTGCTATCTGAAAGATTAGTTTATCTTCAAAAACAGTCATCTATACCCAAGAAGGCAGAGAAAGGAAAACAAAAACAAAAGGATAGTGTACCACAGCGTGTGAGGAGAAGCAGCAGACTTAAGGAGAAATGGAGGAAAACACAAATTAAGGGTCCTCATTTTATTGATTTGGGTGAGGAGACATCTGAACAGTCCCTAGCTGACCATAGTCCATCTCATTCAGTTAGTGAACCTGGTTCATTTCATTCCCAATCAGACATTGAACATACTCCATCCTATTCTCAGCAAGATATTGATGTAAGCCCTCCTCAGCCAGATTTTGAAAATAACTCTCCTTCACGGCATTATGGGGACAGCCCAATAAAAATGACACCTGAAACAGACCCCAAGCAGCAGGAAGTATATGACTATATATAATCTTTGGAAAAGGCAGCCACAGGTCCAAGTACTTCTTCCATTCAGCCTCATACATTGCAAGATGATTTAGTTCAATCACTAAAACAGGAAATTTTTGAGTTGGAGCTTTTAAATAGGCACATCAAAAATGAAAATGAAACATTGAAAGAACAAGGCAAATTGGACAAAATCATCCATGATAATACTATGTTACATTTGGGAATATGGCAGAAGAAGAATAAGAAATTGAAAAGGAAATGCTAGAAATTGAGCAGAGCACTTGTAAATATCAAATTTAGGTGCTTAATGAAGAAACCCAGAATGTTGGCAGTACCAAGGAAGAAGAGGAGAGGATTGGATGTGTTGGCTGAAGTGTCAAGGCACATGAACTGAATAAAGAGTATCAAAATTTTGGTTGCATGAGGACATGCAACATCTTCACAATGGGGGTATGTTGAGTCCCAAATCTGCATCTTTTCCATACACTTTTCTATACCTTTTTCACTCACCTAAACCTCCCAAATTGTCAATATCATGTGCAAAAGAGCATCTAACATGGTTTTTAATTATATTTTTGTGTTTGCTATTTGATCTAGATTTTTTTCATTCAGCTGCGGAATCTTGCCACTTTCCGCAGCTGCTGCAACTTTCCGCAGCTATTTTGTGAAACTCTATGCTACATGTGTCTACAAGGAAAACGAGCCACATGGGCAGGTCAGGAATGACGTGGACATGGTTCGTGTCCTATTGGTTCAAGCAAACTCATCCAAAGAAGCCGCGGTCAAAGGCGTCCACATGGAAGTCAACCATGGAGTTTCATGTCGGCCGGACTCTGTTTCCTGTCACATGAAGATTCATACGGCCGTTTCTAAGCCTGCGGAGGATAAATCGACATCTGTACAGGGCTCCAGAGTCGAATTCAAGTATCCACCTCTCGTAGATTTACTTTCCAACACGGCCATGCTCCTATATCCGTGGACGTAGTGGTCTACGTGCTCTCCACCAGCATGAACTTTAGGAGACAGTTATAGTTCGTTGTTATATATAATGCGTTTGCATACGCATATAGAGTTAGTCGATATTAGTGAATGTAGTCTCTGTTATCTTTTGATTAGTCTGCTCTATAGTGATTACGCCGCACTTGTGCCGTAACATTACCATTCTGTAATGACTGCTTTTTAATATGAGAAGACTCTGTTTTTCAACTTAATTCGTATTTGAGGACCGTTGCCAAGGCTGGTGTAGAGGGCCCCTGCTCAGCTAAGGTTTTGTGCATTAGTGTATAATTTTAATTTCGTTTCTTTAGAGATCATTGTGTCATAATCCATTCATATGTTCATACATTGCATTTTTTTCATCTCTGTTTATAAACTTCCATAATTTCCATTTCATTTTTGTCTTTCATGTTTTATGTTGATAATCACTGATCAGTGTTCTTGTTTCAGGTTATAGATAGGCAGCCCGGGCATTTTCATAGCTTTTTGACTAGTGACATGGAACTAACATTGTTCTGCTACTAATTTGCTTTTCATAGCTTTTGTTTGATTTCAGTATTGCTTATCTGCTTCAGTAGTTAAATTTAGATATACTAAGCTGCTCATAGCATCTTCAGTTGCCTCTGAAAGCCACAACTGGACTGATGGTGAGGGATTGTATTGTGAAATGTGTAGTTTAGTATTAGTTTCTTTTCTGCAAATTTAGATATATTAAGCTGCTCATAGCATCTTCAGTTGCCTCCGAAAGCCACAGCTGGACTGATGGTGAGGGATTGTATTATGAAATGTGTAGTTTAGTATTAGTTTCTTTTCTGCAAATTTAGATATATTAAGTTGCTCATAACATCTTCAGTTGCCTCCGAAAGCCACAGCTGGACTGATGGTGAGGGATTGTATTATGAAATGTGTAGTTTAGTATTAGTTTCTTTTCCGCAAATTTAGATATATTAAATCATGCATGACATCTTCAGTTGCCTCCGAAAGCCACAGCTGGACTGATGGTGAGGGATTGAATCATGAGTGTATGGTTTAGTATTAGTTTACTTTCTACAAATTAAATATCAGTTACTCAAGTTGTTTATGATTACTTCCGAAAATCATAGCTGGACTAATGATGAAGGGTCAGAAGATAAATTGATGTAATCTCATTTAGATTTATTTTGTTGCAATTTTGAATTTCCTTAAGCATAGTTTCTTTTGTGTTTAGTCGGCAGCAAGAATAGTTTGGTTTTCATGCTCACTAGTTTACTGTTTTGATTTATTAGATTAGCAACACTTTTTCATTTCAGAAGCACATTTTCATTTCCTTTCAAGTCTTGTCATTGTAAATTTCAAATTTCTTTTTAAAATTTCAAGTTGGTAAATCATTATAGGGGATATCACTTCCTTGAACAAACATAACCAAACTTGTTTTCATCTTAGAATTTCCATTTCACCTTAGAAAACCAAAAACGACAAAAAGTTAAGAAATAGGTTATCTTGCACATATAGTGCGCCGCACTTCATCAGCTTACAATTTCCGGATTGACAAATTAAATGCAGCAATTTAGGACACACTAAATTGACCAAACATTTCTCATCATTGAAATTATATTATTTTGCTTTAGAAAATGGTATCGTACTTAAACATTATGCCAACTATTACCCTCAAGGAAATGGGTTAGCCAAGTCAACCAACAAGAACCTAATCCACATCATCAAAAATACTCTATTGTCCCAACAACAAAATTGGCATAGGGCACTCTACAATGCCCTTTGGGCAGATCAAGTCACACCCAAACCTTCCCTAGGCACCTCCCCCTTTTTCCTCGTATACGGAAAATAAGTTATCCTTCCTCCCAACTTGTCTCTCCCGACACTCTGATTATCTTAGGAGACTCATGGCACTCCTTGCCCAAATTTACAAGCCCGAATAGACACACTACTGAAACTTGAGGAGGAAAGGCAAAAAACTTGGGAAAAATTCACCATCCACCAAGGATGGATAAAATGATGGTTTGACAAAAAGTTAGCTGGGAACAAGATTTTTGAAATAGATGACCTTGTCCTCAAATGGGATAAATATCATGAAGATAAAGGGAAACACTCCAAGTTCCAGGCATTATGGATAGGCCCTTTCCAGGTCAGAGAGAAGATCGGTCCCCACACTTACAGGTTACAAACTCTTGAAGGGAGGAATGATGCCCTCCTTGTGAATGGACACAACCTTAAACACTATTTCACCTGACAGCCCCTCGGGGCCGTCACTGCATCCTATACCATATTTTATCTTGTTTTTTGTCTTTCTTTTATTTTCTTGTTTCAATAAATCACTTGTTCCACACAGGCTCCCTTCAACCTTTTCTTTCCCTTGTCGTCCATTTTTTGAAAGGGGTTATAGAAGCTACTCAAGCGGCATACTAAGTCGGGATCTATGCTAGTGTATTATCTCCTCCCAGGCTGTAAAATGGGGCAAGTATACTTGTGATGGGCACTCAATGGCGAGAACATGACTAAGGCATTTGGACCAAGACGCGGCAGCTTACCTTGCCCGCTGGCCCAAGGGAATGTTGTGCAAAAAGAAACGTTCAGTTGAATAGGTTACTGGAGGAAAAAGGGAGGGGTTAGGCTTAGGTGAAGAACGGAAATCTAGGAAAAACCTAAGTCTTCATGTAGACTAGGAGTGACCTCTCTTTCAAGTAAAATAATTCGGGATCCCTCATCCGCCTAGGCAATAATTTCCAAAATAAACTAAGTGCCCTGAGCACAAAAATAAGTGCCCTATGCACATTTTAATAAGTGCATTAAGCACATGAATAAAGGGTAAAGTATTGAGAAAGGCTTCCTGCACAGAGAGGCGATATGACGACTCCGCCAGGGTACTGACCAAGCTCGCTAGCAGCGGAGCAACGCTCGTGATTCCTAGGCAGTGACTCCGCTGGGACCATCTGGTTCACTGGCAGCAAAGCAACACAATGAGGACCAAATAAACTATACTGGATCCATAAACTCCTGGGGTTGCTCCAAACTTTTTCATCCAGTCTCCAAGAATGAAAACGCGGTAAGCCAGCGCCCAAGGGCAGGCAGATAGGGGGAGAAAATGCGCAAGGATCGAAGACAGAAGAAGTGGGACCCACGGGGTGAAAGGAACAAGTACTTCACACCCTCCCCCACCTCAAGATTAAACACCGACAGAGATTCAGGGCCCTACCAGTGAATCACCATTTGTTGTAGCTACTACAACACCCTCCAAAAATTCACCATCTAAAATTTTTTGAGCCCCCTAAGCATCGAAAAGAGAAGTCAAAACTTGAAGTTCAAGTCTTTTTCAAAAGAAATCCTTAAGTCGTTGAGTCGCAGAGTAGGTATTTTTTCCAATTTACGACCTAGCGACCCTGCGACCTATCAGGTCTCCAAGTCGCACATTACACTCAAACTTAAATAATTGCGACCTAGGGACCTTGCGACCCCGCGACCCCCAGGTCGCAAGGTTGCAAGGTCGCGAGGTCGCACATCTCATAAGCACGGGATATTTGCGATCCAGTGTCCTCATTTATTTCCCGTACACGCGACCCCTTTATAAATAGAAGCGTCGCTAGGTCGCATTTCACCCACGCGACGAAGAGAAAAAAACACTTCTGATAGACCAACTGGAGCGTGTATTTCTTGGGTAAGTTGCCTAATCCTCTTGATGTTTCCATTTTTTCTATTTTTTTGCCTCTTTCCACTTACCTTAGCCCTTTTAAAGCCACCTACCATCTCCCATTTTAGATCCTTTTGAACCTGAGTCTTGGCCAAATTATCCAAACCCTGCCATTCCTAATACACACTTATAAATGGATCCAACCAGCCTCCTCTGTGTCTATCTCTTCCCCTAGTGACCACTGTATCCTCATTTATGGTTTTCCTCACTCAATCCTTTGATTGTTTTAAGCTAAAGGTGAAACAAAAGGCAACGTTGCCGTCGAAGTCTTCCACCCAACCCTAGTGCTCCGACCCCACGACCTTGCGACCCAGTGATTCCAGTTGCTTAGTCGCTAAGTCGCATCCCACGCAAAACTGGACGTTTGCGACCTTTCGACTCAGCAACCCAGTGACCGGTCGCAAGTCACTAAGTCTCAAGGTCGCACCCTCGTTAATTGTTAAACCAATGCAACTCAACGACCCGGTCGCAAGTCGCTAAGTCGCAAGGTCGCACCCTTGTTAATTGTTAAACCAATACGACTCAGCGACCCAGTGACCCGGTCGCAAGTCGCTAAGTCGCAGGGTCTCACCCTTGTGAATTGTTAAACCAATGCGACTCGGCGACCTAGCGACCTAGTCGCAAGGTCGCCAAGTCGCAAGGTTGCTCCCTTCTAAAGTTTAAAACCTTTGTGACCCAGTGACCCAAGAAATAGGTCACTATTTTGTAGATCAACCCTTTCCTGAATCTCATTTGGGCAGAGTTAAAATCAGTACCTAAGAATTTATTATTATGGCATCTATCTTATCCTGGGACTGTTTTATGAACATGCCAGGGAACCTCGAAGCAGAGTCAGAGTGCGTCTCCATCTCTTCAGCCTCAAGTGACATGGGGCCTCCGGTAGTTCGCAAGAAAAACAAGAGCCTAGAGATAGAGATCAAAGAAGGTGAAATACCAATGTCTCCTCCCCCGATCTATGGGGACATCGCATGTACATTTAGCAAGGGAGAAAGCATGAGTTGGTATCAAGTATACCAAGAATTCGCACAACAATAATTTCCAGAGGACCTCCTCGACCGACAAATATATGTACAAGTTAAGAGGTCGAAGCTCCACTATGCAGGTGCCCACCCAGCTATATTCCCATGTGCGGAAATTATTGAATGGATCATAGAGAAGATCGACCCCGGGAAGTGGGTAATTCAGGATTAGTAAGGAAAGGCTTTTGCAAATCTGAAAGGCTCGAATGTGGAGTATTATTACGCACTTCCAGAAAGGGAATAGACATTCACAGAGGAATGGGCCACCACCCATGTTGTCCCCATAGCAGACACCCTGAGAGGATGGTGGGAAGAACCCGAGAAGTTAAAGATCAAGAAGGATCAAGAGTATCTAGTGGCAGGCCTCATAAAGGTATACAAGCTGGTGGCAGTTATGCTTTGTAAGATATATGGTCGTTTCGATGCCAACACATTCAGTGGTTCTTGGGTATCCCTGATGAAATTTTTCACTATATATGGCACCTATTTCAATTGGGCCAGCTTACTAATGGTGGCTCTCAAAACAAACATATCTGCAGCACTGGCACCAGAGGAGGGATACTCGTCCTAATTTTACATGGCTTCCTATCTATTGGATGCAGTTTGTTCTAGGTGCTACTTTGAGGGATGGGCTCACAACTGGGATCAGGAGCGGGCACGCCCAATTCACAAAGAATTGCAGGTATTCTGGGACTCTAAATACAAGCAGGATATAGATTCAATCTCACACAGTTTCATCCATGCACTCTATGAGAAATTGTTCGTCCAGGATACCTAGTGCATGTCCAGGCAAGCCATGGAAATGTTATTCAAGGTAGCACATTGGTTTCCATTTTCAAAATGCACCTTTATTCGAGTCTTCAGTTCATTCAAGACTCCCCATGCTCTGCCCCGATTCATCACTGACAAGATGCTTCTTCAAGAAGTATGTTATTCAAATGACTTCCAGCTTCTCAAAGGTCCTTACAAAAGGTAAGAAAAAGTCGTGGCCCACATTGTTGCTCACCATTGGTGCTTACATAGTCAAGGATTTCAGGGAGGTAGAGGTGGAAGCTGAACAAATCAAAGGATTCTACCTGGGGCCTTTGGATCACTGGATGTAGAAATTATATGCACTAAGCATGCATATGTCCTTGATTCACATGATCTCACACTATTTAACTTTATGCAAAATACTGAATCAATTCCACTTGTTAATATTTTTCAATAAAAATAAAAATAATAAATAATAAATAATAAATAATTAAAAAATTAAATTAAAATAAAATAAAATAAAAATAATAAAATAATAAAAATTTAAAAAAAAAAAAAAAAAAAAAATCAATTGCACATAACACAATTTTTAACCGAGAAATATTGAATTTGAAAACCCCAACTATATATTATGTATCATGTAATCATATGAAAATCCTCATACAAATCTTATCAAGCTCTCAGTACAGTACAATCATCATACACTAATCAGGAACAATCTTGCAAATCCATGCACCGATCTTTGCCTCTTGTTAGCCTGCCTCCACTGCACAATCCCTATTGAAGACTAGCTCTGAATGAATTCAAATTATCCTTCCCTTTACTGCGCAATCCTCATTGGCAAATCCAATGTGTGTGCGATGCAATCAATGCATCACTATAGTCACAACAGATAGTCTATCTTGCCCACCTATCTCTCCACTAGGTCTCCACTGAAACTGCCATGCACTGTAGTTAACTAATGTATTGTTCAGTTGATTAATGAGTTATTATTTATGAATGAATTAACTAATTAATTCACTCCACTCTCACTAGTGTATCATTCAGTTAGACTAGATACAACTAGCTCAACTGAGTCTAACTGAGTTAAACTAAATACAACTCCATAACTACTTCTTCCAACTATGTCATAACTCTGCCACTTGAGTTCTAACTGAGTCCTCCATGCATTAGCTACAGTAAACCCTTGGGAATTTCGTAATTCCCTCAGTCCACTGATGTGCCACATCAGTGCACTGAAACAAAGTGCTCCAAGAGAATAAGTTGTTGTTTAGTGTCTGATTATTATTAAGAGCTAATAATAATCGCCATGCATCTATTTTTAGATCAATGATCTATAAATATACTTCGCCCAATATTCTAAAAATATAATTTCATCTATTTTTCCAACTTTATCAACCATCCACAAATAGCATCCTGCAACTTTTGAAATATGATCATCATGTCTAAAAATAGACTTGTGCCAAAAATAGCCTGCGAGCCCACTTAGTGAAGGCAACTCTTTTCACTAAGCTCATCGTCTTATTGAATCTCAACACTCCCTCTCAACAAGATAGGGATTATCCTTCACCCCGATCCTACCTCTATGGTATTCAAATTTTCTCTTGGTGAGCGCCTTCGTCAGAATATCTACATCCTGATCCTCCGTAGGAATTTACTGAAGCAACATGATCTTCTGCTGCACACAATATTTGATATGATGATATCGGATTCAATATGTTTAGAACTATCATGAAACACAGGATTAACCGAGAGTTTAATGCAACTCTGATTATCACAATGTATCACTGTGGGATCTAAATGTGAACCAAACAAACCAACCAAGATCTTCTTCATCCAGATAGCCTCACATGCAACTTGACTTGCTGCCATGTATTCCGCTTCCACTGAACTGAGTGCCACGGATCTTTGATTCCTACTGTACCAAGAAACTACCGTAGATCCAATACTGAAAATCCCTCCTGATGTGCTCTTTCTGTCTATTAGGATTCCTGCCCAATCTGCATCCTTGAAGCCATGAAAATCCACCTCATATGTCTATCTGTACCATAAACCATACTCAGATGTGCCCTTGAGATATCTCAAAACATGCTTGCCTGCCTTCCAAAAGAGCTTGGTAGGCTTAACCATCGCTTGTGAAAGCTGATTCACCGCATAGCATATGTCTGGTCTTGTATTGACTAAATACATGAACGAACCCACCAACTGTCGATAAATAGTGGCATCCACTACCTCTACCGGTGTAGCATTCTCTTTCTCCCAATTACCTGGAAGAGGAGTGTTGATAGGCTTGCAGCCTTGCATGTGAAACTTCTCCAGTATCTCCCGGGCATACTTTCCTTGAGACACAAATAGTTCACCTTCCCGCTGCCATATTTCCAATCCAAGGAAATAATGAAGGAGGCCTAAATCCTTCATCTCAAACTCCTTTGCAAGGTCTGCCTTGCATGAGTGTATCAACTGCTCATCACCTGTTAGTATTAAATCATCAACATAAAGTACAATGATTAAAATCTTACCCTCCACCACAATCTGGTACAGGTTTGCATCCACCTCACTCTTGGTGAAGCCAAGTCCAGTGAAATAGTTGTCGATCTGAGTGTACCAAGCACGTGGTGCTTGTTTCAGCCCATACAGCACTCTTTTGAGCCTACACACATGTGATTTGCTGCTGAAGATCTCAAATCCTTCAGGCTACTCAATGTACATCTCTTCCTCAATGATCCCATTAAGCAACGCAGTCTTCACATCCATCTGATGAATGTGCCAACCCATCTGCGCTGAGAGAGCAAGGATGGTCCGTATGGAAGAATACCATGCGACAAGTGCAAAGGTTTCTTCATATTCAATCCCCTCTTTGTGAGAAGCCCCGGGCAACAAATCTTGCCTTATACTTCTCGACGCTCCCATCAGCAGCTTGCTTTACCTTGTAGATCCATCTTAATCCTACAACTGATTTTCCCACCAGCCTTGGAACAATCTCCCAAGCACTGTTTCTAACAATGGATTCATACTCCTCCACCATGGCATCCACCCATGTGGGATCCTGCACTGCTTCTTCAAAAGAAGATGGCTCTTTCACGATACACTTGCTCATAAGAGCCATGTATCCAATAAATCGGTCAGGTGACCATCTCTATCTGTGCTGTGATGTAGGGACTCCTACATTCTGTGCCGCATCAAGCTTCATTCTCTCAGCTTCTGTGGTATGCTTTCTGCTTTTTCTGATGTTTGGTTCTTCATGAGTGGACTCTTCCACTCCATGAATCCCCTCCTGTGGCTGATCCACATCTATAGGCTCATCTTTGGGAACAATAATTTCCTCCTCTGCATTCAAGTGTAGCTCCCTCTCAAATGATAAATTCATGGCTTTCACCTCATTGAATTTTATATCCCGTCACAAAACAGTCATTCAACTGTCTGGAAAATACACACCATAATTATGGGGTGTTTCTGTGTACCCCACAAATATCCCAACTTCTGCAGTTGGCTCCAGCTTCTTCCTGGCGTTTTTTGTCACATGAATGTAAACAAGTGAGCCAAAAATCTTCAAATGAGAAATATCAAGCTTCTTACCAGTAAAATCTTCTTCGGGTGTACTCATGCCAAGTACTCTATGAGGACAACGATTTTTCACATAAACCGCAGTGTTGCATGCTTCCACCCATAAGTGCATCGGTAGGCCCTGGTCATGCAGCATTGCTCATGCAGCACCCATGATCATTCTTTTCTTTCTCTCTAAGACCCCATTCTGTTGTGGGTTATGAGGTGCTATGAGTTATCTTTTAATTCATTCTTTGCTACAGAACTCTTTGAATTCGCCCGAGATGTATTCACCACCATTATTGCTCCGTAGAGCTTTCACTTGCTTCCCCGACTCCTTCGCCACCAATTCCTTGAACTCACAAAACTTTGAGAATGTTTCACTCTTATTCTGCATGAAGAAGATCCAGCATCTACGAGAATAGTCATCAACAAATATAAAATAATACCTGTGTTTTTTTGTTGAAGCAACCGAGAAAGGCCCACACACGTCGGTGTGAATTCTCTCCAGGATCACCAAAGCACAGTTCTCCTTCTCATGAAAGGTGGTCTTCACAAAATTACCCATAGTACATCCCTTGCACTGATCTAACTGCGCAAGAGTACCCTTGGGAAGTCCAGTAGAATTTTTTTGCAAAATCTTCAAAGCACCATGGTGAAGATGGCCCAATCTCTTGTGCCATAATTCGCCCTCAACCCAGCTCACCACTTCTTCTGCTTTGCCCACCATTGCAGCGCAGACATCTACATCCAGCTTGTAGAGATTCTTAATTTGAACCCCTATCTTCTTGGTTTGACTCGTTGTTTTATGTCAAAGGAAGGCTTTTCCCTCACTGAAAACAACATCATAACCTTTGTCTTCCAGCATTGCGACCGAGACCAATTTCTTCTTCAGAACTGAAACTTGCATAACATTCTTCAATAAGAATGGATTACCAGACTCCCTCTCAAAGGTAATGGTCCCAATACCAGTCGCACTGTACTTACCATCGTCGCCCATCTCTATATGCATCTGGAGGTCCTTCTCCTCCAAGTCACTAAACAACTCTTTGTCTCCCATCATATGGAAAGGCGCACCACTATCAAGATACCACACTGATCCCATGCAACTTGAAACCAAGCATGCGATAAAAGAGAAATCAAGCTCAAATTGTGAGGCTAAGGCCTCTCCAGCTGCAATTCCAGCAGCCTTCTTGTTCTTCTTCTTCTGTGGATAGTTAGTGGTGAAATGTCCATGTTTGTGACAGTGAAAAAACTTCACTTTGGACAAATCCTGCTTCTTGCCTTTAGCATTGGATTTTGAAGGATGTTTATTTCCCTTCCCTTTCCTTTATTTGGAATCCAAAGTGAAATTCTCTTCATCTTCATTCTTTGATGAAGATCTGTCCCTGGTACCCCGCCTTATCTCCTCCTGCACAAGATTCGACCAAAGTCGCTCCCATCCCAGCAGTTTCTCCCGTCCATTGACAAAGTCTTCGTAGCTATGCCAACTCTTCGAAAGCCCAAGGAGAGCCAATCTCACCAAGTCTTCTTCATCAACAGTAACCCCACACTTCCCAGTCCATCCTTACAGTGGACAAGCTTCGTGATGTATTTTGGAATATTATCGCCCTTCTCCATTTTTATTTTTCTGAGCTTGTCTTTAAGCGCCAACTTCCTCTAGTCACTTCTGCTTTAGAACAATTCTGTCAGAGCCTTCCACATTAAGAATGGAGTGGCTTTCCTGTGAAGGCTGGACACAATATGGTTGTTCACACCTTCCAATAGAATTATTCTCGTTTTTGTTGTCTTCTTTTGCCATGCGTCAAATAATGCAGCATCGCTAGATCCCGGCTTAAGAACATCATTATCGATGAACTCCTTCAGGCCATTATCCTCCAGCACTGCATCCATCCTGTCCTTCTAGGCTATGTAATTCAAGCTCCCATCAAGGGCATACTCCAATCGCAAACCATTGAAATAAATTTCAATGTATACTCAACTTCTGCACCAAGAATCTTCTGTAGCACATTCGAATTGTCCACCAGCACAAACTCACTTCACAATTGCAATATTCAATCAAAAATTCTCTGATACCATGTAGAAATTATATGCACTAAGCATGCATATGTCCTTGATTCACCTGATCTCACACTATTTAACTTTATGCAAAATACTGAATCAATTCCACTTGTTAATCTTTTGCGGAAAAAATTAATTACACACACATGTGAAGCATAAACAAAAATACTCAATTGCACATAACACAGTTTTTAACCAGGAAATATTGAAGCTGAAAACCCCAACTATATATTATGTATCAGGGAATCATATGACAATACTCATACAAAGCTTATCAAGCTCTCAGTACAGTACAATCGTCATACACTAATCAAGAACAATCTTGCAAATCCATGCGCCGATCTTTGCCTCCTGCTAGCCTGCCTCCATTGCACAATCCCTGCTAAAGAATAGCTCTGAATGAATTCGAATTATCCTTGCCTTGACTGCGCAATCCTCATTAGAAACTTCAATGTGTGTGTGATGCAATCAATGCATCACTATAGTCACAACAGATATTCTATCTTGCCCTTTCACCTATCTCTCCACTGGGTCTCCACTGGAAATGCCATGCACTGTAGTAAATTGATGTATTTTTCAGTTGATTAATGAGTTATTATTTATGAATTAATTAACTAATTAATTCACTCCACTCTCACTAGTGTATCACTCAGTTAGACTAGATACAACTCGCTCAACTGAGTCTAACTGAGTTAAACTAAATACAACTCCATAACTAATTCTTCCAACTGTGTCATAACTCTGCCACTTGAGTTCTAACTGAGTCCTCCATGCATTAGCTCCAGTAAACCCTTAGAAATTGCGTAATTCCCTTAGTCCACTGATGTGCCACATCTGTGCACTGAAACAAAGTGCTCCAAGAGAATAAGTTGTTTTTTAGTGTCTGATTATTATTAAGAGCTAATAATAATCGACATGCATCTATTTTTAGATCAGCGATCTATAAATAGACTTCGCCCAATATTCTAAAAATAGAATTTCATATATTTTCCCAACTTGGTCAACCATCCACAAAGAGCATCCTGCAAATTTTGAAATATGATCATCATGTCTAAAAATAGACATAGTCTAAAAATAGACTTGTGCCAAAAATAGCCTGCGGGCCCACTTAGTGAAGGCGACTCTTTTCACTAAGCTCATCATCTTGTTGAATCTCAACACCATACATACGATCCTGAGAGGATAGTCCCTGACCACTACAAACGAGCCAAGTTAAAAAATGGAGCCGTCTCAACACTCCAAACCTATCCGAGGATGCGAAAAAAGAAACTCGGTATAACGGTGGATAGGGAACTCGCCCCGGGAGCATGGTCTGATCAAGAGGATCAAGATGATCATACTCTAGAGGAAATAATCTGTGATTTGGGTGGTGCCTCTTCTTCCCAGGCCAAGAAGCCCCAAACTATCACAGGCCACAATGCTGCCGCCCGACAGAAAGAAAAAGAAGCAAAATTTCATCTAGAAGCTGAAAAGAAAGCGAAAGAAGATGAAGATAAGTGTAAGAAAAAACTGAAGGCAGAACAGAGAAAGAAACAGGCGAAGGATGCCCAGAAAAGGAAAGAAGAGCAGGAAGCAAAATCAGAAGCTGAACGGTGGCTCAAGAAATAATTGGATCAGGTGGAGGTTGAACGCAAAAGTAAGGAAGAGCAAGAAACTAAAGTAGAAACTGAACAAAAAAGGAAGGAAGAAGAGGAAACAAAAGTGGAAGCAGAGCGCAGGAAAAAGGCAGAACAGGATAAGGCAGAGGCAAAGTGGCTTTTGAAAGAGGAAGAAGAACAAAATAGAAAAGAGGAAGAGGATCAAAGATCAAAAGATGCTGAGACACCTCCTCTAGTAACAGGAGTATAGACCGAGCTGCCGCCCATCAAAGTACCTGCAATTAACATGTGTTTTGCACTCTCAGAGCTAGGCTCCTCTGAAGAACAGGAGGAGGAGGTGTTCAACCTAACGAGACTCACTTATGATCAGTTCACTTTCAAAATCCGGCAAGAAAAGAGGATATGCCTAGCACGGAACCCTGCCGCCCCATTCATAACCACGACGAAAAAGGATATAGTCCTAGACACTATGACCAACCCAGTGATGATAGCATCAGCCAGCACTGCTTTTTCCATAGCCACAGAAGAAAATGTGAGTCGGATGAGTAGGGAAATCCTTTCCTTACAAAATAGATTACAAGACTCTGAACAAATAGAAGCCAGGTCGGAGCAAGAAAAGAGAGCTCTAAGGGAAGAAATCCAACAGCTCCAGGACAAAAATACTCTTATTAACAAAGTAACGCTTACCGTCTAGAGAGAGTTGGTAACGTTTTAAACCACCATGAGACAGGTTTACGGGGAGATGTTCACCATAAAGCAAATAGTTTCACATCTAATGAGAGCCCAAGTAGAGACAAATAAGAGAAATGAGCAACTGAAAGAGGCCTCTGCCACCTTGGATAGAATGATAGAATGGACAAGCAGATACCCACAGGCTCCGGAAAACTTGCCCAAGAAAGACTGGATTCACACTCAGAATGAAAAGGTCCAAATTTGCATGAAGGTGCAATCCAAGGAGAAATTATTTAAAGATCTAGAGAAGGTGATGACCGCATATGAGCATTTGATCAGTGGCATTGACTCGATGCATGAACTAAAGCATATTCCTTCTCTAGGTGCACTGAGCGAGGAAAATACATGGGGACAGGTAGATCAGGAGATTCATGCATTTCTACAGCCTATCAGACAAATCGCCACTACACCTGATCTTCCCGCATCATAGGAGAACTTAGTTAAGTTCGTCGTAACACCAGTTTGGATTTACACCAAACTAGCTTCCTTAGCTAACCAGGTCACAATCAAGAGAGAAACTTTGATTCCAAATGCCTTAGAATTCATGCACCGGTTAAGGGAAGATACTCCTCTAATCTCCCCAGTCGCCACAGATTATCGTGCATGGCAGAATTTCCTCAAAGAACAACAAGTTGATGTTCCTGACCTCGCAATCGCATGCACACTCCCATGATCATATTGCAAGGTAGAGTCCACAGGAGGGGTCGCAGGTCGCACCTTCCACAATCAAGTCGTAGGTCGCACTATCCAATCAAGTCGCAGGTCCCATCTTCCATTCAGGTCACAAGGCAACCCAACAGGTAGGAAGGTGAAAAGTCAAGGCCCCCAAGGGTCAATTTTGTCTTATATATACCCCATTCGGGGACTTGTAAAAGGACCCTTTTTTTCGGGACTCCAAAGGAGAGAAAAGAGTTGTAAAGCATTAAACGGCCTATTATGAATGAATAGAAGCATTTGTTTCAAATCCACTATTGGATCTGATGGAAATCAATGTGTCAATACTATGAGTATTTCCTCGTATATGTTTGATATCTTATGATAATTGATCAGTGTTTTGTGATTATACTCTTTATGCATTTCAGCTTACTGTATGTGTATATGATGGTATGTTATTTACATAGGAGATGTTAGTAACTTTATTATTGACATCTATCTCATTCATGAAAATGCCCAGTACCCATAAGTTGTTCTTACCAGGAAAAAAATTTTCTCCTATGGTTTGAACAATCTTACAAACATGACCTTAATGATATGCTGCTAACAACATCTCCTTTAGTTGCGTGTTTTCTTTTATATCTTGCTATTTGTAGTGTTTATGCTCATTTACAATCATTGATATTTCTCTTTTATCATTCGATAATTGTACACCTTTAACTCTGCAGGGCTCATTTGCATCCAGAAGAAGGAGTATTTAGCAGTAGCCAGACCCACACCCCCAGACGGGATCCCTATCATAAACAGTTCAGAGTTTAATTGGTCCTTTCTACCAGGGAGATCCCCTATTGTTGACCGGACAAATTTTCCCGTCAACAGCTTCAATCTAAAGGACTTAGTCTTAATTTTTGGGCAGAAGAAATTAAATGTGCAAATTACATAGTAAATCGCACTCCTACAAGGTTTTAAGGAATGTAACTCCAAAAGAAGCCTAGAGCTCAATCAAACCAAATGTAAGTCACTTTCGTGTTTTTGGAAGTGATGCTTGGGCCCGTATTCCATATGTGAAACATAAAGCCTTAGAACCTAAGGGTGAAAAATGCATTTTTTTTGGATATTCTGAAGATGTAAAAGGATATAGACTTCTTCAACCAAAATCCAAAAATGTAATCATTAGAAGAGATGTAAAATTTGATGAAAATATATCGGCTTGCGAGCCTAGTTCGGTGGGTGTGCCACCTTTGGCCTGCGATTTTGATTTGCCATATGTGCCACCTTTGGCCCACGAATTTGATTCGCCATATGTGCCACCTCTATCTATCTCTTCTATTTTTTACAGCATTCCTTCTAGTTCAGATGATTACATCGAGGATTAAAATCCTCCTCCACCTCCTCAAGATATTCCTTCAACTCCAAAATTTCCAAGATGGGTCTGCTCTACTCGGGATGCAGCAGGTTCTCTTGCAAGTGACCCTGCAGATCAATGTCATACACATTCTCCATTTGAAAGAGCCTCTTCCTTATTAGCTCAAGTTCTAGAAAATCCTGATCTAGACACATTTGAAGAAGCTTCAGGTCATCCAGATTGGGATGAAGCTATGAATAAAGACTATGATTCCTTATTTGAAAATGATACTTGGGATCTTGTTCCTCTTCCAAAGGGAAGAAAACTTGTTAGATGCAAATGGGTTTACAAAACAAAGTTGGGACCAGATGGAAAATTGGATAAACATAAATCTCATCTTGTTACTAAATGATTTTCACAAGTTGAAGGCATTGACTATACTGAAACCTTCTCCCCTGTTGCCAAAATGAATTATATCTACCTTGTTCTTTCCCTTGCTACCTCCTTTAAATAGGAAGTCCACCAAATGGATGTTAAATCTGCCTTCTTACATGGAGAT
Organism: Pinus albicaulis; assembly: GCA_034641835.2. Taxonomy (NCBI): domain Eukaryota; kingdom Viridiplantae; phylum Streptophyta; class Pinopsida; order Pinales; family Pinaceae; genus Pinus; species Pinus albicaulis. Next base: position 448,714,350 of record CM076575.1, on the reverse strand, counting down.
TTGCATGAAGAAATCTACATGGAATAACCCCCTGGATTTATCCAAAATGACTCTAGCCTTGTTTTTTGCCTTAGGAAGTCTCTCTATGGTCTCAAACAAATTTCTCGGGCTTGGTATGCCAAAATGGATAGCTTTCTCTTAGATAATGGGTTTTCTAGGTGTCATTATGACAACACTGTCTATACCAAGAAAGTGGGTAAGTCCTTCATCATCCTTTTTCTTTATGTTGATGATCTTATCCTTACTGGTAGTGATCCCAACCATATAAACCATGTGAAGTCTAGCCTCAAAAAGAAGTTTGAAATGACAGACTTAGGACACTTACATTATTTCCTTGATCTTCAAGTCTTTCAATCCAAAGAATGTATTACCCTTTCTCAGTCCAAGTATGTCTGTGATATTCTACGCCACTTTCACATGGAAGACTATAATCCAATGCCTTCTACTACCCCTGAAGTTGATGCTACCTTATACCATCAACTTGTTGGTAAAATTTTGTATCTAACCCATACCCGTCTTGACCTTTGCTTTGTCGTTGGTATTTTTGCTCAGTTTATAAACCAACCTCATGAAATTCACTGGAAAGAAGCTAAAATAATACTTTGATATATACGAGGTACAATTCAGTTCGGGATTCATTCCAGTGCAGGATCATCTCTATTGTTGATTGGTTTCACTGATTTTGATTGGGTTGGTGACCCTAATGATCGAAATTCTACTGCAGGTTAGGTATTCACTCCTAGTTCAAGACCTATTACTTGGTCTTGTAAGAAAAAAAGTGTCATCTCTCTTTCTTCGGTAGAAGTAGAGTATCGTGGTGCAGTTGAAGCCAGCAAGGAAGCCCTGTGGCTTTGTCAAATCCTAATCGAATTTGGCCTTCATCAGCAGCATTCAACTACACTTTGGTGTGATAATCAGAGTGCCATTCAGCTATGCAAATATCCATTTCTGCATCAGCATATGAAACATAGTGAGCTTCACATACACTTCATCAAAAAGCTCATTCATGATCACGTTCTTGAAGTGCACTATTGTTCAACCAATGGTCAAGTTGTCGATATCTTTACAAAGGCTCTCACAGAAGCAAAGTTTACCAAACTTTGATCTATGCTTGGAGTTCAGGAAAGTTATCATTAAGGGGGGATAGGCTCTAATGCCTCCTTCATTCTCATACTGTGTCACCTTTGTAAATCCTTCAATCCTATCCAGAGTTGTTCTTAAGGGGGGATGTTAGGATATTTCGACACATAGGAAATAGTTAAGTATAACTTGGTCTAGCATAGAGTTAGGTAAAGTGTGTTTCTTTACTATGTACATTTGTAACTTATAATCCGATGGTCACGATATGTAGTGATCTGATAGTTCACTCTCTCCTCGGTACTACTGACACTTGATTCATGGCTTAACACCCGATTGGTCCATGATCTCTATTTAATTAGCATGGAGGGTCATTTTTCTGGTAACCAATTATGAGAGAAGCTTATTGTTATACATAATTTTAATCTACAGATAAACTAAATTCCCTGAGTGTTGTGTTCCTTCACTCAGAACAACAGAAGAAAGACAACTACTATTTTCTCTAAAACAAATAGGTATACAGAAAGGGAAAGAGCATACTTGTGATCCTTTTCGCTTTCCTTTTCTTTCTGTTGTTGTTGTCATCACTCCCAATCCAAATCAAGCCGCTAGATCCATTCCTGCAATCAAAGATAGAGAACAGAAAACAACATACAATATACAAGTATCTAGTTATCTTAACCAAATGGACATATCTATGGAGAAAATGAACAGATATATATTTATTAATAAAGTAGGAGGAGAATATTACAACCAATAGATCGATTTGTCATCAACCTGCTCCAACTTCATTCCAACCTCATCACATCCAGCATCATCTAAGCAGCATATTAGTACTTTCAATCTCTTATCAAATGAGAATCCAACAACATAACTTTGGACAAAATTATTCTTCCCTAGCACTTAGATGAGTGCTCAATTTATAAGGAAATTGATCGTAGTTTCTCATTGAATTTCATTCTAATAATAGGCAAGACATGTTTCCAAGTTCAAAGGTGGTGGATGAACACTTGGATTCGAATTATGACACCTATGGACTCTTCTAGAAGGCACTGGCCATGTGGAGATTCCTTAGAACAATGACGATTTTGCTCCCAAGTGACCAACACACCCTTAAGTGTCGGGAAGTGCACCCTTGCATGGAGGTATTGGTACTACAATGCAGTTATTCCCTTGCAAAGGAGCGTTGGTGAGTTAGTGGGTCATATAATATATACTTCAAACCTTGGAAATCTCACAATTGAAGCCACGAATGGAATGTCTTCACTTAGGGCATATAGCAACTGAAATATAAGGGGATGATAGACCCTATTCATTGGTCCTGGGGGATTATGTTGATAATTGACTAGATCTTGGGGGATGATACCCAATTTGACCTATAACACTTACGTAAATTTTATTTCTTTGTATTAAAAAATTGCCTGAAGTGGTCGTATTGGCTCAGGTCATGGACTGTTTCCCTCTTCGAGGGTTTTAACCATGTCAAATACTGGTGTACTGATTTTCGATATGTTTGACTGGTGACCTTTGGTGTTTGATCTAAGGAACTTACCCTGTAAATTCCTACACTGGTAAGTGCCAAGAAATTGATAAGTTCCAGAAAGAAGTATGTTTATTTTTTTTAAGATAAAATAAGTCTATAAAAGAGTTCATAGGAGGCAAGGCATCCCTAGAGAGGTGTATTAAAAACAGAAACAAAAACAAGAAGAGTTTATACAGGAATATAAGGATGTGTTCTGAGAGACTAAAGGTCTACCAGTTAAGAGGAAAGTGGAGCACGAGATCCAACTATTTTCAAATTCGCAATTTCCAAACATTGGGTTGTACGGGTAGTATGTTATAGAAGCAAGCTAGGTGAAGAAACAATTGCAACAGTTGTTGGAATATGGTTTCATTCAACCAAGTACATCACCATGTGTGTCATCCATCATCATTATGCCAAAGAAGGATGACATTTGGTCGATGTGTATGGATTCTAAGGCAATGAACAAAATCATGCTCAAGAACAGGTACCCCCTACTCAAGATAGATGATCTGCTAGATTAGCTGCAATAACAAAAATACTTTACCAAGTTGGACTTAAAGTATGGATATCACTAGGTTTGAGTCAAAGAATAAGATACCTAGAAGATCGCCTTCAAAAGCAGGAAAGGTTTGTATTATTGGTTAGTCATGCCATTTGGCCTATGTAATGCACTCGCTACATTTATGAGATTAATTAATGATGTATTTCACCCTTTTATAGATTCATTTTTTACTGTCTATTTGGATGATATATTGGTATAGAGTGCTACCTGGGAGGATCAAATATCGTGTTTGATGCAGGTGTTGGAGACATTAAGGAAGCACCAGCTCCTAGAAAATCTCAAGAAGTGTGATTTTCACATCAGTATTTGGTGTGTTTGGGGTATGTGATAAGTGGAGGAGAGATGAAGATAGATCCTACCAAGATGGAGGCCATCATGAAATGGTTGGTGCCTACTAATGTTTCTAAGGTCAAGGGTTTAGTTGGGGAAGTACAGTACCTGAGGAAATTCATATCCTCATTTTCAGTAGCAGCAACACTGCTCCATGCCATAACAACAAGTGGCAAGAGTTTCCAATGGGGAAAGGGTCACTAGAGGGATTTAAAGGATCTAAAGAGGAAAATCATTCAAACATTAGTTCTAACATTACCAAAATTTCAACAACCCTTTGAAGTGGAAATATATGTGAGTGATTATGCTATGAGAGTGGCCTTGATGCAAGGAGGAAGGCCTGTATGCTACCATTTTGAAGTATTTCATGGGGAAATTCTTAACTACCCTACCTATGACAAGGAGCTTTATGCCCTGGTGCAAGTTGTGAAGATGTGAAAGCACTATCTGTTGGTAAAGGATACAATAATCCACACATTTCACCAAACACTACAGTACCTGCATGCCCAAAGTAAGCTACAATAGACCAGGCATTACAAGTGGATTAGGTTTCTACTACAGTTTAATTTGGTGATGAAATACAAGAAGGGAAGCACAAACAAGTTGGATGACATACTTTCAAGGCCGCCCACATCAAAGATCACAACTTTGGGGACTCATATGCACATGGATTCATTCACCCATGATGCATACAAGGTGCCATATTCAAAGGATGAGGAATTTAAGGACGTGCTTCAGTAGTTGCAGATTCAAAGTAATGTGCATGATGAAGATAGCACTGTTGACTACCATCTCTACGATGGGTTACTCTGCAGGTTGGATAAGCTATGTGTTCCTAAGGGTGAGTGATTTTAGTTGATTAGAGAGGCTCACACCTCCAAGGTTGCAGGGCACTTTGGTGTAGGGAATATTATGGCCAACTTGCAAAGATATTTATATTGGCCCATGATGCAAGAGAAAGTAGCTAGGTTCATAAGAAGATGCATGATTTGTTGTACAAACAAGCCTAAAAACATGAAACATGGTTTATATCACCCCTTACCTGTACCCACTCGTCCTTGGGAAAGTATTTCCATGGACTTTGTGGGAGGGTTATTGTTATAGGTCAATTTGGGCACCATTCACAATGACCTGGTTAACTGGACATCATCCCCAGGACCAATGAATAGGGTCTATCATCCCCTATCATTTCATTTGCTACATGCCCTAAGACAAAAAACAAGAACAAATCATCTATGACTTCCATCTGCAAGGTTTCCAAGATTTGAATTTTATATTATAACACCTATGAGCTCACCAACGCAGGCTCTCAAGGGGCTAAGTGTGTTGCATATGCAAGTACCTCTATTCAAAGGTGCTCTAAAAAGCACTTCCCGACACTCAAGGGTGCGTTGGTCATTTGGGAGCGAAATTTTAATTGTTTCGGAATCTCCACTTGGCCAGTGTCTTCTAGAAGTGTGCATATGTGTCAAACCTCGAATCCATGTGTCTATTTGATACCTCTAAGACTGGGAACATGTCTTGCCTATTATTAGAAATTCATTGATTATAAAACTACCTTCAGCTCCTCTATAAATTGAGCACAGATCCTAGTGCTTGGGAAGGAATAATTTGAGTAGAGAAATGCTGGTGGAATTTCAATTGAGGAGTTGATTTGTGTAACATGTTGCTGGAGAGATGTGCAATGATGAGGCTGGGATGTTGCTAGATATGGTGACATCAAATCAATCATTGGGTTGTAACCTCCCCTACTATCCATTAATAAAGATTGTTGCTTACTTTCCCACATATGTATCTATATAAGCTTATGTCTTTCATATTATGAATTATTATCTGATGTATATGGTTCATGTTTCATTGATTTAAATGAATAACTTGAATAGACATCTGTATATTGCTATCTCTTTTTTGTTTAGTGTTCATTCTTGCAGGAAATATTTTGGCAATCTAGCTTGGATTAGAAGCTACATCAAGAGCGAGAGAAGGAGAATTGGAAGTGCTTGGACTCCAAGTAAGTTTCTTGATCTGTTTTGTGTGTCTATTTACAGTTAGGAAAAGTAGTTGCAAAGTCTTTAACCTGTTGTTCTAGATGAGCACCACATATAGGGAATATTGTTTTATCCATAATCCATAATTCTGCATAACAAATTGGTGACTCCGTTGGGGAGTTTACCCTTCATCCTTAGTGTATTTTCCTATGTTTATCTTTATTTATTTACCCAGTAGCATTTACTTTGAATTATTAGGCTTTTGGAAATCAAAATTTGCATTAGAAGTGTGTTAAATAGATGAGTTTTTTGTTCTCTGTTGCGTCCAACACACTGTTGGACATTACACAGTGCTTTGCATAACACTGTCTCCCACTTAGCGGTGTGTTGCAATGCACTATCTCCCCTTACAGACTGCGTTGCCCCCTAAAATCAACCAAATTCCTTTGATTTTGTCGTTGCATTTGCTTTCAGTTTGTTGTTTGTTGTGTTTTAAAGATTCAGATACCTTCAACTCTATCCACCTCTTCCTCCTTTGAAAGAAAATTTTGTTCAATATTTATTTAAAGTGTTTTTCTTTATCATTGACGAATTAATTTCAAAGTATTTTCATTGCTGCATAAGATCCACTTGCTTTTGAAAAAGGAAATTGTCGTTAAATTCTTTGTTTCCTGTAGGATAAATTGTTATTATATTCTTCATTTTTCCTATTAAAGAGAAATTGTTGTTCTATTCCTCATTTCTAAAAGTAAAAGGAATTTGTTTTTATAGATTTGATGCACTTAGTTTCCTTTTCTCCATTCATATTAAAGGGGCTAAAAAGAAAAACATGCATTTGCATGTAGTGGATTGTCTGTTTTGCATAGAAAAAATTAGGAAAGCTGCATTTTAGTTTGTGATCTTTGATTGTTTGCTCTCAAATTGGTTGCTCTTTCCCTATAGTAGCTAGGATTTTCATTGAAAAACTAAAATTGAAAGATTTCTTATCATTTTAGTTTTCATTTTAGGAATTTCCAATACATCATCGCGGTGAACCTTGAAAGGAAAATTGATAAACAAGATCAACTTAAAATTTATCTCAATTTACCTAACAAAGCATTGGAACCATAACGATAAAATTTAGAAGGCCTACACTAGAGATGTGTTCCGACGTCATAAAACATAGCAATTGTCGTTAATTTTCTGCGATACATTCCGAGTGTGATACCTCACTCCACGTACGTAAGTATATCGTAGCTCGTCCACGTACTTTTGGGTATATCGGGCAATGTTATAGTACAAAAAGTATAAAGGGGTGCTCTCACTATGCGGTTTCGCATTAGATAATGCTAATACGGACTTGGGCCTCCACATAACTTCAGGTATATTTGGGAGGACAACTTTAGGTTGCTATCCATCCATAGTGAACCGAGTCGGCCACCTTGTAAATTGTGATACACCAAACACAACATTCGGGGAGATTTCCTGCCCGTACTTCTTGGTTCGTGAGGACGCATTCTGCAATTCAAAGTTTTTTGGTAAACATGTTGCCTAGTAATACCCTTTTATTTTGTTTATTTGTTTTTGGTTAAAATAAATCATTCATCATGGAAGAGCAAAATGCTTTTCCCCGTCGTTCGCGTAGACTAGAATTGAAACCACCTTTACCACCGGAAGTTACTTCTGGACGACGAAGGCAACATCACTCTACCAAAACTAGTACTAGCAGTACCTCTGGTGAAGCATCATCTTCCCATATATCAGAATTGGCACAAATTTTTTCTACACATCCTGGTTCGTCTACTGTTGTCGAGACGGAGTCCTCACAGTTACTCGTGGTCACGATCCATCCAATAAGTGAGACCATACCTCCTGAACCCAACGTTGTTCAACCAGAAATTGATCCAAATCCTGTCTCTTCTTTGCTAGAAAATCTGAATCCCGAAGTCGAACAACCGGAATTTGTTCATCCATTGGTCATCCGACAATTTTCTATAGCCATTGAGTCTCCCATATCACACAGTCAACCTACTGAAATATATTTTGGGCCTAACGGAGAAATACTTCCCCTGGTTTGATTTTGATTGAAGAAATCCCACAAGACAAGACACCTTTAACTCCAACCCATTTTGGGGAGGATCTTTAACTATACGAGTCTTTTCCTCAATCACCACCCTCTACTTTTGTTGATCATGTTCCTATTCATATTCTCGTCGATTCAAAAGGGTATACATTTGGTCAAGTAACCATGCCTGAACCAACATCTTCGTTTGGGCCATCTGTTCCAATTACGTCAGTACCTGCCCTCGCTACCCCGTCGATATTTACAACATCACCGGAATCATATTTTCATGGTGGCCCTATGGTCCCATCAGGTTATAAATCTTTATCTGGAATTTTTTCTGGTGCATCTTCAAACCCATGGACTTCACCAATCGTCTGGTATTCTAACTGGTAAACCTATAGTCAGTACTGAACAGCTTGATTCTTTATACATATCATCATGGAAATATCAAGCTGGTCCTTCTGGGTCTATTCCATCCAATACCATATCAACTGGACTCCCTGCATTTGGAGAGCAATATTTTCTATCCTATTATCCTCCTCATGCAGGGGGGAAACCTTTGGTCACCCATTATGACAGTACTCGGTCACTTTTTGGCCAACCTAACTCAATACCCTCAAGTACTGGGCCCACAAAATCCAAATCCTTCGGTTAATTTACAACAATAACCTGTATCTGGAATCATTTATTCACAGGCTCGCTTACCATTTTATGGGATGTCACAGCCACAACCTGGTTATACCTATCCTCAACCAAATCAGGTTATCCTAATTTGGGATATAACATTGGTGGACAAACTCGTTGGCGGCCTCAGGTGAAAATACCTTAGACTTCATTTCAACAAGTACCATATCCAGGGTTTGGTCAACAAAATACTCAAGCGTTTGCTTATCAAAACAACCCTTATCTGGGTTACCAGAAACAGATTCCTTATGTTGGTGCTCAAAGGCCTGTTGCTCAAGAAATTCCATCATACCTTGGATTTTCTCAACCTGACCTTAATAGACAGTTTCCTTTTGTTGCAAATTTAGAGTTACCAAATTTAAATCGGCTAACCAATGATCCAATCAACTATGCTCCTTGGTGGTCGATGATACCTCACAAATTACCCTCAGATATTCCTAAGTTCAATGGAAACCCTGGAGAAGACACGTCGACTCATGTTATGACTTATCATTTGTGGTGTTCATCAAACTCCCTAAATGATGACTCTATTCGACTACATCTTTTCCAGCGTACGCTTACTGGTCCGGCTGCAAAATGGTATATTTAATTACCTAGAGCTTCTTTTCATAATTTCACTGCCCTAGCTATTGTATTTTTGACTCACTTCCAGTTACCCATACGATATGAAACTAGAACGGAACTCTTGACCAACTTCATACAAACTAATGCTACTCACATTTCTGATCATATTCGTGAGTGGCGTCGTCGTCGTAGAATGGTTAAGACATTTGTTCTTGATCAGCTCCTTGCTGAGTGGTTCATCAAGTCCCTGTTACCATCTATAACTGAGGATGTGGCTAAGGGTGGTGTCTTCACTGAAGAGCAAGTCGTTGCTCATGCCCAGTATTTAGACTTGATCTATACTCAATCTAGCATGCTCTATGAAAAAATTCCTAACGCGTCGCGATCTAATTTTATTGTTCCTCCTCAATTAAAGGACTCTCATGCTAGAGATTCCTTGATTGGTACTGCAAGCACACATCATACTACTGCATCTGATCCTGCACCTTATTCTGAAATTAATGTCGTTTCATTTGACAAAGGAAAAAGTGACAAGCAACCTGAAAGTAAGAAAAAAAGGAAATCTAAGAAAAAGAAAACTTCGAACCCACAGGAAAGATCATCTGATCAATCGTCTGGACCTAGGAAACCTCATTATCCATGCATTATCTGTAATTAGGAACATTTTGTTTGGGATTTTCCTCACCGTGCTGAAGTCTCAAAAATCATTAAGACTTCCCATGCATCAGCTGTGTTAACAGATATGTTTCTGAATCCAGACAAAAATTTGGTTACTGCGGATCCAGTTTCTAGTTCCCAAGTACTTATGTTATCTGTCACAAAACCTTCAACAGATATTTTGGTTTCAACGCGTAATAAATATTATGGTAGTCAGGAAACTGAACAACCTACTACCTCGACTATGAATCCATCTATGGAATTGGTACCGCCTACTGCTATTCCTGAATTGACAATTAAGCCACCTAAGGGAGTAATTCATAAATCGACATATAATCCTCAAGCAAGAGCTGCTCAAAACTATAATATAGTTGAAGATTTGGCTTAATCCCCTTTAGTTATGTCTGCTCTTGAGGTATTAAAAAATTTTCCTTCCAAAAAATAGGCTTTATTGTCGGCTATTGGTGGAATTGATCTGACTGATTCTAATCTAGTCGTCTTTAATCATACGAGCTATGTGCCGCAACTAACAGCAGAATTGGCATTCTCCATACAAGTAAATGTTCTCAATCTCCTTGTTCATCGTACTTTTTTTAATGAGGGAGAATCTACCTGTATTATGTCTCTAAATTATTGGAAGTCACTTGGTTCGCCACGCTTATCACAATCATCAATGATGTTGAAGGCTTTCGATGGACGTACATATAAAACTTGTGGTATTATTAATAACCTGCATGTTGAGCTTGGGGGGAAAACAATGAATGTTGATGTTGAGGTTGTTGACGGACCCCATGACTATAATATTCTACTTGGAAGGCCATGGGTATATGCTATGAGTGCAATTGTTTCTACATATTTCAGAATGATTGTCTTTCCATATAAAGGTACAATTAGAGTCATCGGTCAGTTACCCTTCTTTGCCTCTACTTCGTAGGTAACTGGAAGTGTTCCATTCGTTCACGCACCCAAACTAGAACTTCAGAACATTGGTGTAGGACTCTTAAAGGATTCCACTCTCATGGGAACCTTTACATTACCACCACCAGCGGCGACGGCGGAAATTGAAAGTATAGAGATCTTCTACATGATCTCTTCCACTCCATCTGGCTTAAGGGATAGTACGAATGATTCTGAAATTGTTACGTTGGATGATTTTCTACTGCCCAGCCCTATTGAGCTAGCATAGAAATCTATCTATCTGGCTTGGGAGGAGAATCTGAAATCAGCGTCGCCGGTTGTTTGGGTTGATCGTTCTTAGATTTTGGTACTCCATTTGATCCATTTTCCTCAATTTTCTTGACAGATGAGAATATTTTGGAAGTCATGATGTCAAAAGGAGAACCATGGGAAGATTATCATCATCGTTCCCATCTGGTTATGAAGAAAATTATCTTAGTGAACTATATCACCCATCAATCAAAAATTTATTTTCGAATTCTTTACCTATTAATGCAATCGATTCCGAGCGAACTCTATCAAATATTGAAGAAACCATTTCTATCAATATTTTGACCAAACTTGGCGTTGTATAAAATATTCCTGTTGGTGTGTCTTTTTCTCCATCAGAACTCGAAACATATCGCTTTCTATTTCATGAATTCCGCGATGTATTTTCTTGGTCTTATGAGGAAATGTGAGGCATAGATACTAGTATTGTTGAACACACTATTAAAATGTATCCTAATTTCAAACTAGTGCGTCAATGACTTCGTCCTGTTCTTCCAAAGAAAGCCACTACCATCAAAGCAGAAGTTGAAAAACTTTTGCATGCTGGTTTCATTTACCTTGTTCCACTAACTGAGTGGGTTTCCAACATCATTATTATTATGAAAAAAAAGGAATCATTAGAGTGCATCGATTATCGGGACGTCAACATTGCTTGTCCAAAAGACAACTATCCTAATCCCTTTATCGACCAAATTATTGACGATTGTGTTGGATGTGAAATCTTTTCGTTCATGGATGGATTTTTCAGCTACAATCAAATCAATATCCGCCCAGAGGATCAACATAAGATAGCATTCATCTATCCCTAAGCACATTTTCTTATAAGAAACTACCGTTTGGTTTAAAGAAGGCCAGGGCAACTTTTCAGAGAGCAATGGACTATGGTTTCAATGACATCAATCACATTGTTCAACCTTATCTAGATGATTTACCCGAACATTCAAGAATTCGGATTAATCACCCGATGCATTTGAGATCCATATTTTTACGCTGCTGACCCTACAAAATATTCCTCAATCCACATAAACATGTGTTTTGTGTTGGTTCTTGTCATTTTCTTGGATTCGTAGTCTCAAAAGAATGAATTGGAATCGACCCATTGAAGGTCTAGGCAATTCTTGATTTACCTGCGCCATCAAATTTACTTCAGATACAGAAACTTCAAGGAAAGGCTAACTTCCTAAGAAGGTTCATTCCAATCTACACTGAAATGTCTAAAGGATTTACTCAACTCTTGAAAAAGGGGGTTCCCTTCCATTGGGACCAAGTTTGCAAGCTTCTTTTGATGTTGTCAAGGATACTCTTGTATGAGTGTCATTAATGTATCCCCCTAATTATCAGAATGATTATTTCCTATATATTGTTGCTGCTAAAACGACCATTGCTATTGTTTTGGTCCAAGTAGAAAATGAAATTGAACATCCGATCTATTATTTGAGTCATAATATCAATGATACAAAATTTAAATATTCGTACGTAGAAAAGCTTGCCTTAACAGTTGTTCAAGTTGTCCAAAGATTTCGCCACTATATCCTGCTCTGAAAGACCAATGTCGTTTCATATTGCAACCCCATGACTTATATCTTATCACATCAATTGCTAGGGGGAAATATTTAAAATGGATTGTCATTTTGCAGGAAATTTATTTGGAATTCATCAAATCCAAGTCAAAGAAGTCTTTAGTTTTGGCTGAGCTTCTCTGTGACCTTCCCTCTGATAGTACTGCTACTACGTCGGAACCATAAATTCCTAATGAGTCTCTATTTCTGATTGGATCATCTGATCCTTGGTATGGATATTTCATCATTTATCTCCAAACTCAAACTTTTCAACCTGATACCTCTCACTCTGAACAACAACATATTCGATACCAAGCCAAAGATTATCTGATCATCGACGATACTCTTTATCGTCGTGGTATCGATACCATTTTAAGGAGGTGCCTCACTCATGAGGGGACCAAAAAGGTTTTAAATTATTGTCATGTTGGGGCTTGTGGTGTGTTGTAGCTCCTAGAGACAGCCTAGAGTTGTGATAGACCAGTGCCTAGGACATCTTAGCATAGCAAGCAGCATATATTATAAGGTATGAAGTTGTCAGCTTCAGCTCACATGCTATCTCCTGTAAACAGGAAAATGAAATAGAATGGGACCAAACTTTCAGAAACTGACACAGGAAAAGAGATACTGCAAAGGAAAAATGCAGAACTCTAAATACAAAAGCAACAAACAATTCAAAGACAGTTTACTGTAAAGCGGGCCGATTTAGAGATACCTCACAGACATAAATTATCAGAAGGTGTATGTAGTGAAAGAAATAATGAGAGGATATTAGTTAACATTGAGCTGATACCCAGATATACAATACTACCATGCATGGGCTTACCAATCTAAGAATCCATACATGATAATAGCATTTTAAAAGCACTCTCCAAAAGAAACTAATACAGCAGAAGTATGGTTAGCTGAATAATGGAACAAAATATCATGCATGATCCATATTTAAAGCGCTTGACTGATCCAAGTATGGGCATCAACTAGGATAAATCCTTACCGGCAATCAGTGAGCCACTCGCATTCCAAAACATGATATAGGAAAGATGGATGAGATGGAATGATATATTAAATTACACATAAAAGAGTTACAGACTGTGAAATACCAAAGACCAGAATCCTCTTTGACAAATAGAACTCCTCCTCACTGAGACCCTATGGGCTCTGAGCCTTCATACAAAAGTTCTACAAAATGTATACAAAATGCCTTTCACTGCATAATTTTCTGATAAAAATCTGGAACCCTTACAATGCGTTTCTTCATGGTTTTTATAAAAAAAACTAAAACCTAACAAAAGAGGTAGGTGATGAACATTTAATTTTCATAATGAAAACAAAATGGCGGAAACATTTGCGCCCATACTGCTGAATGACTATGTTGTGCTGTTTGTACTCTGTGGCCTGTTAACCGGAATAAATGTTGTGGGTGAAAGTTTCTTCAGGAGCACGATATAGGGATATCCATACTAACATTCTATCCTTTCCTGAAAGAAAACTTAGCTGAGAAAAAAACTAGAGGATATTGTTTCTTGTGCCTTGTACCCTTTGCCTTCTAAATCTTGAATTAAGATTAAAGATCTTCGATATTGGACACTGAACTCCTGGATCTTCCAATGATACTCTTTGCCGCAACATTAATGTCTTCATCTGCAAAAGTCTACGCTTTGAATAATGCCAGAGGGTTTAGAAATTTTTCTACCCTATTTTATTAATGCAAACGGTGTCGTAACAGCCTCCCAGATCTTTTCTTCATAAATTTTGCCTCTGGATTATTGTCCTTTGACATGCTTGTGGCCTCTGAAATGGAGGTTGTAATTTATGATAAATCTCCACCGTTGCGAACCTGCAAAACCCACGAATTTGTTAAAGAAAAACCATGCGCGGAAGGGTGAACACAGTGAGGATCATGATGAGACAACGCGGCATGGTGGGGCGATCAAGAAATGCAGAGCAATGGTGGGAAGTGCAGCATGACGGAGGAAGGTGATAATGGAGAAGGTTGGCAAAAAGTGATCACGATCATGGAAATACATAAGAAATGAAGAAATGAACCAATATAGGTCTGGGTGGCGAAGAACACGTGGGAAATACTGAGGGACAAGTGGTACGACATCGAGACAGCGGGAATGGATGACGTGGAATGCTGACTGTGGGAGCCGGTCAAAGACGGAAATATTCAAATCCCGACCGTCCGATCTCAGGAGAAAATCGATGGTTGGAAGAGCGCCGGAGACAAGAGACAGTGGGCCAAGGGCGCTTTTGGCTTGAGTTAATGTTCGTGTAGCTTCGAAGCCCGATGACCGTCGGAAGGAGGCTCCCAAATCTGATAGCGGTGATGAATATCGCTGCGTGTCTTCGTCCGAAAGATAATGCACGATGGGGAGCGGTATTGAGGCCGTACACAGGGACGCGTGGCAGGAATTGAATGGAATCGCTAGCCCATGGAGAATTACCGCCTACCGCCGAAAGCCAGTGCGATATAAACCGCTGGTTTTGGAGCAGTGTTCGGAGTGCGGGGACCACCAAGGATAGATAAGTTGCGGACCATCGATTTTATGATTTGATCGGATGGCTAGTAGGTGGGTTATGGGTACGGCAGAAATGAATGATCATCATTCGATCTATGGAGATCGACGGCTCAGAGAATGCCCGATATTCATTTGATTAAGCGCCTATAAAGCTTAGCGCTCGGTCGAGCGCCTGGATTATATGGAGCGAAAACTTGAGGGGCTCAAGACCGAAAGGGGATGGGCCTTTTTATATTTTCAGATTTGATTTGCGACCTTTTTTATGTAATTTCGAGGCCGAGAGAAAGCAACGATAGGTGGATACTGAGTTTTCAGGCCCAAACATGGACTTTTAAGGCTAAAGGAGAGGACTTCGAATGGTTTTATGGGGCTGCCTGACAAAATTTTAGAAAGGGGGGGCTAATATGATCAACATCGACTCCAATTGGGGACGACATGTTCATTCTTGGACGTGTCGAGAACTCGCAGACCTTCTGATCATCATGTATGCAGACTCTGCTCTTCAGCACCTTCATTTTTCACTTTATAATCCATCACAACACCCACATTATTCAAACTAAAACAAAAAGGAAACTATCATACAATATATTACATCAGGCTGCCTGGCCTGAATCAGAACTGAAAGTAGGGCTTGAGAAATTGACCATTTACAGGGGCATCCAGCAAGTCGCCCTGTAAATTCTCCAACCTGAAAGTATTATTGCCCCCCTTTTCCACAATTTTGAAAGGACCAAACCAGAGGGGTTCGAATTTTACATGTTTACCTCTCTCAGCTCTCCGGATATCCCACCTGAGCACTAGATCACCAATCTGTAGCTTCCTGTCTTTTGCGTGCTGATCAAAAATGTGCTTCATTTTCTCTTTATATTCTATCAATCTCTGATTCACCTGGCCCCGTGTTTCTTCTAATTCCACCAATTGATTGATTCTCCTGATCATGTCATCAGGTTCCTCCTGGCTTTCTTGCATGAAGCAGGCCACGGGTAAAGTCAACTGTCCAGGAAAAACTGTTGCTCGTCCATATACCAATTCATAAGGAGATTTCCCAGTTGCTCTTTTACTGGTGATTCTATTAGCCCAAAGAGAAAATTTCAATTGTGAATCCCAATTCTTCTGATTTTCATTGATAGTCTTCTTCAGGGCCCTCACCAGAGTTTTATTTGAAGACTCTGCCAAGCCATTTCCTTGTGGATAGTAAGTTGTAGAGTGACTGAGTGTGATATTGTATTACTGGGAGAAATTCATAATTTTTGTAGACTTGAAGGACTGTGCATTATCAGTCACTATTCTACCAGGACAGCCAAACCTAGATATGATATTCTCCTCCATGAACTTCATGATCGCAGTATCTGTAGCATTCCTTGCAGGTATGGCTTCCACCCATTTGGTGAAATAATCAGTGGTTGTTAATATCCACTTATGTTGTCCACTTGATGGGGGATGTATCTCACCTATAAAATCAATACCCCATTGTTTGAATGGTTCATCCACATGCACTGGAATCAGAGGAAACGGTGCAGATTTCTGTCTCTCAGCAAATTTCTGACATTTATCACATGCTCTCACCCTGGTAAAAACATCCCCAAAAAGCTTTGGCCAATAGAAGCCAGCTTTCAGAATTTTATGAGCTCTGGTCCTCCAGCTGTAATGACCTCCACAGATCCCTTCATGAAATTCTTCTATAATAATCTCTACTTCATTTTCTGTGAGGCACAGGAGTAAGATCCCTGAGGGATCTTGCCAGTATATCCGGCCATTGGCGACTATGTATTTCTGTGATTTCAATCTCAGCACTTTGGATTTAGTTTTGTCACAACTTGGAGGGCAGCTGAGTGTGAGGAAATATTCTACTATCTCTTTGTACCACGTACTGGTGAGGTACTTTACATGTATCTCTGGAGTAGCTACCCCAATTCCATGTCTTTCTTCTTTTTCCTTAGATTCCTCACCTACTATAATGGACAAATTTATGCCCAGGGCTTGATAGTTTGATTCAGATAACATTCTAGCAAGCCCCTGTCCTTTGATGAGCTTAGTAGGGTGTATTTCTAGGTCATACTCCTGTATCTTGGCAATCCACCTCCCTCTTTTCCCTTCACTATCCCCCTGAATAAGGATGTCTTTTACAGCAGCTACAGACACGAATGCAGTGATGTGGGACTGTAAGATATATACACGGAATGCTTTGAGGGATTTCACTAGAGTGCATGCTTGCTTTTCCAATATTTTGTATTTTAATTCTGCATCATGGAGCACCTGACTGAAAAAGGCAATAGGTTGCTCATAACCTTCCTCATTTTTCTGTAATAATACTCCTGCTATTGTATGGGGTGATGCAAAAGAGAAAATCATAAAAGTTTTATCATAATCTGGTCCAGCCAGTACAGGGGCTTCTGCAAAAGCATTCTTTATCCTGGTAAATGCCTCCCATGATTCTTGTGACCACTTTACCTCATTTTCCTTTTTCAGCATATCTGTTATATGCCTAACTATCTCTGCATAGTTAGGGATAAACCTTCTCAACAAATTTATGTGCCCAAGGAATACTTGGACCTCCTTCTTATTTCTGGGAAAAGCAATACTCTTTATAACTTCTACCCTCTTAGGGTCTATCTTCACCCCATCCTTAGTCACGAGATGGCCCAGAAGTTTTCCCTCTTCTAATGCAAATAAAGACTTTAGAGGATTAAGGGAAAGACCTTACCTTCTGCATTTCTCAAAAGTTCTCCACAGATTTTCAACATGCTCAGCATCATTCTTTGAAAATACAGTGATATCATCGAGGTAGACCACCAAGAATTTATCTTGCTCCCCAACAAAAGCAATATCCATTGCCCTCTAAAAAGTAGCGCCTGCATTAATCAATCCAAAAGGCATCCTGGCATACATGAATGTACCCCATGGTGTGGTGAAAGCAGTATTCTTTTGATCCTCTGGAAGCACAGCCACCTGGTTATGACCAGAGAATCCATCCATCATTGACATGCTGGTAGATCCAACCACCTTATGCAGGATGTAATCCATTTTGGGAAGTGGATAATTATCCTTTAAGGATGCTCTGTTTAAATTCCTGAAATCCACACACAGCCTTATTTCTCCATTCTTCTTTCGTACAGGGACAAGGTTTGCCACCCATTCAGAGTACCTCAATGGTACAATTATTTTGGCCTTCAGCAGTTTCTTGATTTCCTTCTCAATAGAAGGCAGCAGCAGGGGATTTATTTGCCTGAGCTTTTGCTTATGGGGCTTTACATCTGCCTTTAGTGGAATTTTGTGTTGCACAATATTGACATCAAAAATTTTCAAATCCTGATAGGACCATGCAAACACATCTTCGTAAGACTGGAATAATTTCTGATATAGCTTTTTATATTCTTCAGGGATTTTCTTGGACAGTTTAACAATTTTGGGTTCAGCTTCAGTACCCAAATTCAGGTCTTCAGCCTAATTTTCTTCTACCACTTTGTTTGGCTACAATGAGACATAATTCTTGTCAAATAATCTCTCTAGAGGCACCAACCCTCTAGGTATTATGTTTCCCTTCAACTGCAACACTTTGTTACCAGCCACTTTGTTCTCCCAATTTCTCTCTGAAGTATCCTCGGATTCTACCTCTTCTTCATCATCAATCTCCATATTGGAGAATTCTCCCACTATTTCCAGGAATCTCTTCATCTGTTCTTCATCTTCAAACACCTGCCAGTGTTTGATGTTGTCTGGAATTGAAGGCCAATGACGCACCTCAACTTTGTATCTTAAAAGAGGGTTCTGAGGTGGTCGGAATGTACTAGCAACCACAGCAAGGGAATCAACCATCCTATTTTGTTCTCGGGGCATGAACTGGATATTGAAAGCCAAGAATAAATTCTCTACCATGTCCCAAGCTTTGTTCCTGTAGGCCGTTAGCCTAGGAATTTTGGTCTGACACTGATTCCTGACCTGTCTTACTTCTAGTTCTGAATCTCCCAGAACTTTTAAACTTTGTATATTCATATTCCTGGATGTCTGCAATCCTAACAGAAGTGCCTCATATTCATCCACATTATTTGTGGCTTCATATTCTAGTTTAAAAGACAGTGGGATCCATCTTTCTGTAGGAGATATTAATAACACTCCAGCTCCATTTCCTTCTCTCGAATTTGCTCCATCAAAATGGAGTGTCCATATTCCTGCTTCATGTCCTTCTGAAGGCTACTCAGTCTTGATCTGGCAAAAGGATGGTTCATGAGCATAATCTTGATCTTCTTCCAGCATCAAGCATGAAAATTCTCCTTCCTTACTGTAGACTGGTGAATTCATATAATTGTCAGCCTTTGTCACTATCTTGACAAATCTATTCTCCCTGTACAATCTCCTCTCTTGGCCACAAAAAACTAGGATAGTGGCATATGTTAAATCCATCTTAATTGATCCACCAATTTTTGTTCCCCAGGACCTTGATAGCAACATACCAAAACGAGCTGGAATGTCAGCCACCACGATGTCCATTACTACACAATTTGCTGGGATTTGGGCTAAATTGACTACCAAATCTTTGATCATCCCCAAGCATTTAACTCTTTTGGAATCAAATGAATAGAGGTCTTTATATGGACGTGTGATTTATAAACCTAGTTGTTCCATGACTGACAGAGGCATAAGATTATGGGAAGCTCCAGAATCCAACATACAGTTATGTAATAGCAGGTCATGGATTACTAAAGACACATAGAAGGGAGGAGTAGAGGGGTCTATCTCCTCAACATGTGGGCCAAAAAATACCATGGGTCTCTCTTCTTGGAGGTTGAGACTATCTGGGATAGTTGGCACTTTTGGAGGGAGCATGAAAGATGTGACTTGAGATTGATATGCTGGCTGTTTCAACAGTTCAATCAAGAGAACTGGGATTTTGACTTTTTCAAGTTCTTTTTTCATACTGAAATCAGGAGGGGAATTTTCTATCACAACCTCTTTAGACTCTTTATTATCAACTGGGGGGTGGGCTTCTTTTGACACAGACTCGATATTATGGGAAGTGACTACTTTTGAAGAAGAAGGAATCTGGTCATTATACTACAAAGGTTTATTTAGAGGTTGCTTACCTCTGTCTGTAGATTTCTGCATCGTTGATTCCTCCTGAGCAGGTGCTTCCTTCTGGGGTAACTCTTCTTCTTGCTCTTCAGTATGAGTCCTCTTTCTAGAATATCTGAGATCATAACTTCTATTGAAATGTTCTTGCATAAAATCATCAAATTTTTTACAATAATGATGAAATTCTGCTTGATCTTTGTCTCTGGTCTTTTCTTCTTCCTGCAATGAACACCCAGCTTCATCATTCCCTTGTAAAGGGCCTTCTTCCCCGTCACTATTTGAAAAGGCAAGATTTGCATCTTCCAGTCTATAGGCAATGTCCTCAGTGGAGTCATCTACTGGGCCTTCCAGGTACAATGGGTGTGGCACTTGATCCTGTTGCTCCTTTGCTTCCCTTGGCAATATCTGCAAGGGTGGTTTCCTATACTGAGGATTGTATCCTCTGTTTGGAGCATTCTGAAAATTTCTGAAGGCTGAATTCTTGGCTTCCAGTTCCAACTTGACCATTTTCTTAATCAATTTGCTCATTTATTCCATTTTGTCTGAGTCTTTGTCCTGACTAGAAGTAGACACCTCTTCTTTTCTCCTTCTTCTGCTATCTTGTTCAGGTCTTCCTTTTGACTTACCAGTGGAGGCAAAGTTTTTTTCCAACTCTAACGCATCTACCTGAGCATCATCAAGAGTAGCAGGCTTTCTTTCTCTGAGAGAGAAACCAAATTCTAAATCAAAGGCTGCTACAAAAACAACTTTAGCAGCAGTTTGATGGGGTTTCATATCAGCAGGGAGACTCAGATATAGTTTATTGAATCTCTTGATAAATTCTGACACTCCCTCATTGTGTCTTTTCTTTAGTGTATTAAACTCAATAAGACAATTTCCATGATCTTTCTTCTCTCCCCATTTCCTGAGGAAAGTGTCTTCCATGTTATCCCAGGTGGTAATAGAACGGCCAGCCAATGTCTTAAACCATTTTCGAGCTTCACCATCTATGGATTGCACAAACAGTCTCAAGACCACATCCAAATGTTCAACATTAAAGTTCTCTACAAAGGCGCAGAAAGTCTCAAGATGTTTTTGAGCATCGATTTCATTTTCTCCATTGAATATGGGCAAGATTTTCAGATAATCCTGGGGCATATCATTCAGCACTTGAGGTAATGCTAGGGGAGCATATTTATTCATCAAAAATGCCGAAACATTAGCCATTGGAAGAGGTGGAGGTAGTGCAATAGTTTGATGAGTAAGAGGAGGAAGAGGAGGGGGAAGTGGAGTATGAATAATAATAGGAATATACTCAACTGCATTTTGAGGGGTTGAGGGGAACAAAGTTCTATTGATAGCAGATACTTCGGTTACTTCCTTGACATCTTCAACCTCAAGAGTAGGGTGAAGACTATTTTTATTTCTGATACCCTCTCGAGGTGGACTGTCTGAATAGTAAAAATCAATATCTCCTACAGTGGAGTCTGGAATTTGCAACTGATAATCTTGAGAGGAGGAGGAAGGAAAATCTTCTTTAGGCACTTCAGGAATTTGGGAACGAGTTGATTTCCTTTCCCTCCAATTTCTTCTATGTATAATCTGTTCAGGGTCAGACACTGAAGGTGACTTTGGTTTGGATGAATCTGACCTCAGGTGTGGCTTACGAGGAGCCAGGACTACAAATAGATTTATCAAATAACAAATATGGAGTCACCAAGGTGAGGGATATACAACTCTCAACTCTCTGTGCTCACCTACTTAGAGAGTGAAAAAGATTTTTTTGAGGCCCGGGGATTATGATTTTCTTAAATTCATCCCCGGAAACGGCGCCAGAAAGATTTTGTAGCTCCTAGAGACAGGCTAGAGTTGTGATAGACTAGTGCCTAGGACATATTAGCATAGCAAGGAGCATATAGTATAGGGTATGAAGTTGTCAGCTTCGGCTCACATGCTATCTCCTGTAAATAGGGAAATGAAATAGAATGGGACCAAACTCTCAGAAACAGACACAGGAAAAGAGATACTACAGAGGCAAAATGCAGAACTCTAAATACAAAAGCAACAGACAATTCAGAGACAGTTTACTGTAAAGCGAGCCGATTCAGAGATACCTCACAGACATAAATTATCAAAAGGTGTATGTAGTGAAAGAAATAATGAGAGGATATTAGTTAACATTGAGCTGATACCCAGATATACAATACTACCATGCATGGGTTTACCATTCTAAGAATCCATACATGATAATAGCATTTTAAAAGCACCCTCCCAAAGCAACTAATACAGCAGAATCCTGAATTCCTGGATCTTCCACTGATACTCTTTGGAGCAACATTAATGTCTTCATCTACAAAATTCTGTGCTTTGAATAATGCCAGAGGGTTTAGCAGTTTTTCTACCCTATTTTATTAATGCAAACGGTGTCGTAACAGCCTCCCAGATCTTTTCTTCATAAATTCTGCCTCTGGATTATTGTCCTCTGACGTGCTTGTGGCCTCTGAAATGGAGGCTGTAATTTATGATAAATCTCCACCGTTGCAAACCTGCAAAACCCACGAATTTTTTAAATAAAAACCATGCGCAGAAGGGTGAACACAGTGAGGATCATGATGAGACAACGCGGCATGGTGGGGCGGTCGAGAAATGCAGAGCAATGGTGGGAAGTGCAGCGTGACGGAGGAAGGTGATAATGGAGAAGGTTGGCAAAAAGCGATCACGATTGTGGAAATACATAAGAAATGAAGAAATGAACCAATATAGGTTCGGGTGGCGAAGAACACGTGGGAAATACTGAGAGACAGGTGGTACGACATCGAGACAGCGGGAGCGGATGACGTGGAATGATGACTGTGGGAGCCGGTCAAAGACGGAAATAGTCAAATCCCGATCGTCCGATCTCAGGAGGAGATCGATGGTTGGAAGAGCGCCGGAGATAATAGACAGTGGGCCAGGGGCACTTTTGGCTTGAGTTAATGTTTGTGCAGCTTCGGAGCCCAATGACCGTCGGATGGAGGCTCCCAGATCTTACGGCGATGATGAATATCGCTGTGTGTCTTCGTTCGAAAGATAATGCGCGATGGGGAGCGGTATTGAGGACGTATGTAGGGATGCATGGCAGGCGTTGAATGGAATCGCTGGCCCATGGAGAATTACCGCCTACCGCCGAAAGGCGATGCGATATAAACCGCTTGTTTTGCAGCAGTGTTCGGAGCGCGGGGACCACCAAGGATAGATAAGCTGCAGACCGTCGATTTTATGATTTGATTGGATGGCTGGCAGGTGGGTTATGGGTATGGCAGAAATGAATTATTGTCGTCTGATCTATGGAGATCGACGGCTCAGAGAATGCCCGATATTCGTTTGATTAAGCGCCTATAGAGCTTAGCGCTCGGTCGAGCGCCTGGGTTATATGGAGCAAAAACTTGCGGGGCTCAAGACTGAAAGGGGCTAGGCCTTTTTATATTTTTGGATTTGATTTTGCGACCTTTTTTATGTAATTTTGAGGCCGAGAGAAAGCAACGATAGGTGGATACTGAGTTTTTAGGCCCAAACATGGACTTTTAAGGCTAAAGGAGAGGACTTTGAATGGTTTTATGGGGCTGCCTGACAAAATTTTAGAAAGGGGGGGCTAATATGATCAACATGGTGGACATTTATCTGGATACGCTACCGCACAGAAGATACTCCGCTCCGGTTACTTTTGGCCTACAATATTTCGCAACTGCATCCTCGTGGTCAGAAGTTGTCATGCGTGTTAGATTTTTTATCGTAAAATCTGCAAACTGCCAGCACCAATGCATCCTGTTGTCTCTGTAGGACCATTTTCAAAATGGATATTGACTTCATGACCTATAAACCTCATTCATCCAGGGGGCATGGTTATATTATTGTCGCAGTAGACTACTTTACCAAATGGAACGAAGTGATGCCTACATTCAACAACACAGGACAGATAGCTACATTATTTTTCTTTAACCATGTTATTGCATGGTTTGGGGTCCCGCAGGCTATATTTATAGATCATGGGAAGCATTTTTACAACCACATGATGGCTGAATTGACTACCAAGTTAGGATTGTCACATGATAATTATACTCCTTATTATCCACGATAAAATGGGAAAGTTGAGGCTATCAACAAGATTCTTAAACATATGCTTCAACGAATGATAGTATTTCGTAAAATAAATTGGCATTTGATCCTGTACTCAGCCTTGTGGGTATATCGAACCTCGGTGAGAAATGCAACTGGATTTACTCCTTTTCAATTGGTGTATGGTCTAGAAGCTATCTTGCCATTCCAATGTGAAATACCGTCATTAAAACTCGTAATCGACTTGTTACCTGACACCTCAGAAGAAGAAGTGCGTATTTTTAACCTCATCCATCTTGATGAAATGCGTCATGAAGCCCAATTGGCCAATGAAGTGCATAAGAGATGTATAAAGGCACAATACGACAAAAATGTCCAACCTCGCATTTTCTCAGAGGGCGACTTGGTCCTTCTTTATGATCAAGAAGCTGATGTAATAGGTACAGGAAAAATTGAGCCATTATGGCATGGCCCCTATATTGTCAAAAGAGTTCTTGCTAAGGGTACCTATGTCTAGCTGATTATGATGGAATTCCATTGGCGCAGCCCAGAAATGGGTTGTATCTTAAACGTTACTATGCTTAATCATTAGCATAGTGATTTCTTGTATTATATTATATATATATGTTGTTGATTTGCATTTACTATCTTAGTTTGTTTTTTAGAGTTTTCTTGACATTATTAATCCACTTTACATTTCATCGCAGATGTCTGAATCTTTGAAACCTTTTTTTGGATATGTTGATGGTGCTAGTCGTAGTATGAAAAATATATCCTCTGCAGCGTGGGCCATTTTCGCTCTGAATGGCTAGTTAGTTAGTTTCCAAGGGATTTGTATCGGTAGATCGACAAACAATATCGTTGAGTATAGCGCATTGATCGAACTTCTCTCTGATGCCATTTCATTTGGTATTAACCGCAACATCATAAGGTTAGACTCACAACTTGTGGTATTACAACTTACTAGTGTTTATATTGTTATAAATCCAACACTACATTGATTTTTCCTAAGAGTTCAACTTTTGGAAAGACACTTCGATTTTATTCAATATCAACACATTTCCATAAATTTGAACACATTAACTGATTTTTTGGCTAAATCAAGTTTTAGACATACATTTGCAACACATGTAAAGAAAACATTCACATCATTGAATAGGATTGCACAATAAACATAGGAATACACTGAAATAAAATAGATAGATAGTTATAGGTTTTTACAAAATTAGTGCCCAAGACACATTGGTCATCTGACCTCAAAATGTATGCAACATGTCAAAATTAAACTAGTGGTGCTCGTGGTAACATGCTATAGATCTAGCTATCCTACGTAGTAACCGCATCCAGTGGTTAGGAACACTTATAGTGTGACGTTGTATTTGCATGGGTAACTCTTCGATCTGGAAATCCGAAATCTCGAAATTCAACCACTCTATGTGCTGTCGAAGCTCAGATAGAGTTTCAGCCATATCTGTATCCTGAACGACTACTCTCTTGACAGTTCTCTCTGCTGGCTTATCTACTACATGCTCTAGTTCCTCCACCGGTTGAACTCGACCAACATCTGCATTACATCAAACATTTATTTTAGTCTTGGGAAAACATCAAAAAATACAAAAACATTTTTTAAACCTTACAAAAATCAAAAACATGGTCAAAACATTCTTACCTATTGCACTCCACTGAGCGCCTTCTAGTAAATCTAAATCTAGATCTCCTCTGAAATCAATGCCTGCGTATGCATACTCATCGAAGGCGACAACCTGTCGCCTAAACCAGGCAAAGAACGCAGTAGAGAACACAATGATAGATTGGCCAGCATGCCTACCTATTATTTCTACACATCTCTGCATCCTCGGATCTCTAGGATTAGACACATCCAGTGTCACATTTTGTGGCTTCATCAGTGGAATCTTCTCTAAGGCAAATGAGATAAGGATCGAACCATAACTGAAATTTTTCTTCCTTCCTCCCTTTTCCTTGTTCAGTTTTTCTTTTATCTGAGAAAGTACAGCTTCAGACCAGTTGAAGATTGTTGGATCCATGCACTCTAGCGCATACTGCATATACGATCTATTCGCTACATGTAGTGTAACGGTGCCAGCAAGTTTTTCGATCATGAAAAGAATGGTTCTCAAAGGCAAATCTCTAACATCTCGGATGTTTATCTTCGCATATTTTCTTGGCTCTACCCCTGGATAGAAATGTTGCAGAACATAATCTTTCACAGTCTCTCCTCCAAGAGAAGACCCTGAAAGCGAAATAGGCAAGCCTCTCCTCGACAAACCTGTGAGAAAATATACATCCTCCATTGTTATAGGAACCACTTGGTTCTTAATGTGATAAGCCTCGATAGTCGGATCCCATGCTCGAACTAGGAACTCCAAAAGTTTTATTTTTTGCCTCATCCCTGACAAACAGAAGTAATTTAACAAGCCACAATCTCTTAAGACTCTTACTGTAACTGGATCATTTAGGGAAATCATGTTTTGTTATTCATGTTCTCTTTCTCTCCATGTAATCATCATTATATTCCGATGGAAACCTGAAATACAACCATAAAAACCATTAGACTCCATTCAATGCAAAAAATTGGACAAATTTTGGGCATAGTGCAAAAATAAAAAATGAAGAATGTGCCCAACGCAGTCTTGGACAAGAGACAGTGCGTTGTATATGCAGCTAGTCTTCATTTTAGCTGCTATGCAACGTACCTTTCGATGTTCAAGGGTGTGTTTCCATTTTTGGAAATAAAATTTACCCTAAGGGGCTAAAAACCCTAAAAAATTGCAATGAAAGAAAATGAAATGATTACTAAAAGAAAGAGAAGGTTCATGGCACTAACCTGCATCAAATGGCGATGAAAACCGTCCACAGAATCGATTACAATCAGCTACTGAAGTTCGGGGGAAAAAATAGGTTCAGAGCTCCAAAATGAAAATGGTAACTAGTGAATGGTAAAACTCTTTTTATTTAGTCATTTAATTGTTTGAAATGAATATTTATTGCTATGACTATGGTTTTATTATATTTTTATCACGAAACAGGTATTTTTAATCCATTTGATGTTGTTCTGAACAAGTTTTACAACTGATGAACAGATTAGTCGTGCCGATTTATTTCAAGAATTATTTAACCACAAAGCATAGTTTTTTATCCTTGTTTCTCGAGCTTTGTTAAAAACTAAAAGGGATTTGAAGCACACTTTTATCTCTTTATCGAGCTTCGATAACAGCAAAAAAAGAACCCCTGGAGTCTTCTTTTAACTCTTTTCAGACTCTGATAATATGAAAATATTTCTGAGCACTTGTCTTTTCGAGCTCGTAAAAGTAAATGAATTGATATCTACTCAGTATAAGTTTAACCCTTTTTCAGACTGAGATAGATTATTTACAAAAAATGAATACCTTGGTCAAACATGACTAAAGAGGTTCTCTCGGATATTGTTTTACACTTTTTTGGTTTTAAGTGACAACTTTAAGAAAAAGTACTTATGGAGTTTTCTTTCATCCTCTTTTTCAAACTCTCTAAATATGAAAAAGGACCAGTCTATCACTGTCGTTAAGCTCGTTAAAACATAAAATAGCAACGGGCTTGTTGATATGTCAAGTCAAGTTTCATTCATCGCTAGACTCGTTAAATTATTAAATAGCGATACATTGTTTGCCAGAAGGGTTGAATTATAGATCAAGCAAATGTTATCCTCCTCAAGATTGTTAAAAAATAAAGAGGTACTGGTTGACAAATGACCGAGGAAAATTTGGGAGAGTGAACAAAACTTTTTACGTAGCAGGTTGCTCTTAAACATGACACTTCACTCCATCACCGTGACTTTTTGGGTTAGGTAATCTTCTTGACGGTTCATCATACCTTCACTTCAATTTTGGGTCAATGCTACCAACTCATCTCAGTGTTGCCAATATGTTCAAGAGAAGTCATACAGTGAATACTCATCCTTCTGCAATACTCATAAACCTTCATTCTCATGACAGTCATCCCTGAACATTGCTATATCAAGTCATACCTTTATCTCCAAAATCAGTAACTCCTGTTTCGCAATAAGGTGGCTTCCTGTCAACGACAAATAATTATCCAAGAATTTCACTTAGAAACATCATAATTCTAGTACCATGAAGCTTGTTACAGCATCAACAAGATCCTCGCTTCCGGATTTTTTACCGAAATATTTTGTTTGTTGTTCGACATCAAATCATGTATTCACGCCTAAAGAAATGTACTGCAGTACCTTGAGGGCCATTGACATCAATGGTGGTTCTATCGCATTTGTTAACAGCTTACATCATTAGCTGGTGATCTAACGATGTCTTTCCATGTTCGACTACAAATCATATATTCGCATGGCTAGACCTGTACCCGAATGATCGAGTGAACGCGATAAGAAGACCCCGGATCTAGTTTCAGCCATCCAGGCTGTGATTTCAGGATTTTTGTACACATCACCTGTACGATGACCTTACATACAGATCATCATCTGAACATTGGCCTATATCTGTAAGCATGTCTGTACTGGGAAACATTCCAATGCAGCTAACTTTCTGAATTATGTACATATTATTATATAGTTTATGTGTTGAGCATGGGAATGCCTTCCCTCAGCAATTTATGATCAAGAGGATATATCGTGATGTAATGTATTGTAAGATTGATGCAGGTCACCACTCCGCTTCATCTCCAGCCCATCACAGTGTAAAGCATCTCAATCAAAATATTGTTACTATTTTTCTGACTTCATGCTTTAGGGGGGAATTGTTATAGGTCAATTTGGGCACCATTCCCAATGACCTGGTTTACTAGACATCATCCCCAGGACCGATGATTAGGGTCTATCATCCCCTATCATTTCAGTTGCTACATGACCTAAGACAAAGAACAATAACAAATCATCTATGACTTCCATCTTCAAGGTTTCTAAGATTTGAAGTTTATATTATAACACCTATGAGCTCACCAACGCAGTCTCTCAAGGGGCTAAGTGCATTACATATGCAAGTACCTCCATTCAAAGGTGCTCCGCAAAGCACTTCCCGACACTCAAGGGTGTGTTGGTCATTTGGGAGTGAAATTCTCAATGTTCCGGAATCTCCACTTGGACAGTGTCTTCTAGAAGAGTGCATATGTGTCAAACCTCGAATACATGTGTCCATTTGATACCTATGAGACTAGGAACATGTCTTGCATATTATTATAAATTCATTGATTGTAAAACTACCTTCAGCTCCTCTATAAATTGAGCACAAATCTTAGTGTTTGGGAAGGAAGAATTTGAGTAGAGAAATGCTGGTGGAATTTCAATTGAGGAGTTGATTTGTGTAACATGCTGCTAGAGAGATGTGCATTATGATGAGCCTGGGATGTTGTTGGATATGGTGACATCAAATCAATCACTAGGTTGTAACCTCCCCTTCTATCCATTAACAAAGATTGTTGCTTATTTTCCCACATATGTATCTGTACAAGCTTTTGTCTTTCATATTATGAATTCTTATCTGATGTATATGGTTCATGTTTCATTTATTTAACTGAATAACTTGAATATACATCTGTATATTGCTATCTCTTTGATGTTTAGTGTTCATTCTTGCAGGAAATATTTTGGTGATCTAGCTTGGATTTGAAGCTACAGCAAGAGCGAAAAAAGGAGAATTGGAAGCGCTTGCACTCCAAGTAAGTTTCTTGATCTTTTTTGTGTGTCTATTTATTGTTAGGAAAAGTAGTTGAAAATTCTTTAACCTATTGTTCTAGATGAGCACCACATCTAGGGAAGAATGTTTTATCCGTAATCCATAATTCCGCATAACATTTACCAACAACCAATAAGGGGCATGACTAATTATTCATGGTATTTGACAAGTTCAGCAAGATGTGTGTTATGGTTTCCTGTAAAAATACCATCAGTGGGTAAGAAGTAGGAAACTTGTTCTTTGGACAGGTCTTGGTGCACTTTGGGATACTAAGGAGCATCGTTTCAAACAGGGACACAAGATTTCTCAGTGAATTTTGGACTACATTATTCCAGAATATGGACATGAACTTGAAGAGATCTACATCATCCATCCATAGACACATGGATAGGCAAAAACAATCAACGAGACTATGGTGCAGCTTTTGAGGGGATACAACCAGAAGCATATGAAGGCCTAGGATGAAAATTTAGTATGTATACAACATTATTACAATATAGTATTCCACACTTCTACAGGAAAGTCCCCATTTAAAACTTGTTTCGGATATTTGTCGCCTTCACCTTTGGAAATTGGATATGGGAAACAAGGAGGAGTGAGGGAATATCTTACAAGAGACGCCCGAAGGGTTGAAAATTTTATAAATAAGATCAAGCATATCCATATACATGTTCAAGAGACACTGTAAAAGTCACAAGAGAAATATAAACCCATGCATGTGTTATCACACAGAAGTTTTCCTTTATTGTGGAAATAAACTCAATAAGGTAACCTTTAAACCACTTTGGGATTAATTTGACCCTTCAATCTGGAGAGGGATTTCTCCTTAACTTTACTAATCAAGGTCACTATAGTAGTAAGTTACTAATATGCTCATTGGCCATCTTTTTCTTGTAACAAATGACTTTGGTTTGGAAAGAGAAGAAAAGGGACCATTGAGCATGGAATCTTTGACATAAATAAATACTGGTAGCCATAGGTTATATGAATAACTATAACAAAGGCAAGATAGATTATGGTTTCTTAGACAAATCATAATCAAGGTATGGTAGAAAGGTTGTATAAAATAAATATCAAAAAACATAGCAGTATGATTTCTGCAAACGATATCTAGGTTGAAAAACACATAAGTATTTTGAACAACATTAAATTGAGCATTCAATATGAATTCCAACTCATATACCTTTATTCAAATACTAGAGATTTAATGATCGAAGACTTGACTAAGGATAAAATAAGCACAGTAGAAAAACGGACAGGAAATCATTCACACATGAATCTATGGAAATTGCATATGTAACATTTCTTATAAAAATACAATAATCTCCAAAAATTATACAAAAGGTCTATCTCTTTCAAAAAAAAATTGAACCCTTGGTTCTTCTTCACAATTGACTTTATAAAACATTCACAATTGTGACCATTTTTTTAGAAAATTGTAATTACAAAGTCTCAAATATCTACATAAATGTATAACTTGAATCAAATACATTGAATACATATTTTCTTAATGTAATAGTTTTGTTTAGTCATAAACAAAAAGGTAAGTCGTTGAAACTGAAAGATGAGTTGCAGCTGAAAAGTTGGTTGATGTTGAGGACAAAATCCCTTTCTAATATCTTGCAGTGAAATCTGGAGATCCTTTATTTTATCCCACAAAATATGATTTGCCTCTATCAAAACAACAAAATCATCTCATATTGTTGCATGGAACATCGAATTGTCACTTGGAGTGTTAATCCATCTTTCCTAAATGTTATCTGCTCCAATACTCTTTACCGTTTCCTCAAACATAGCCTTTTTTGGTCGCTCACAAATAATTGGCAATATATATCAAGAGGCAATCCCGTAGGGTGCTGCCAATACAAAACAAAAATAGCACTAGAAAAATAATTGTCATTGCTTTGTGTAAAATTGTCAAAATGAACATTAACAAACTAATTGGTAGTGTGGTTCAGAAAATCTCACTTGAGATGCTCTGCTACCCTCAACAAAAATTTTACCTCACCAGTTTGGTTTGTTTTCCCCCTTTTAAAATTTATGGCCTTGGGGCCCTACTTCCTTTGATATCTTCTCTTCTTAGAATTTGTAGGCTACTCCTTGTTTATCAGTAAAACTTTGAGGGTTGTGTCATCTAGGTCAATGACCTGGTTTGCTAAAGCAGGATTTTATTTCAGTCTAAATTTTATTCTGAGCATGTTTATGGGCCTTGTAGGTGGCTTTCTGACCCCATAATTTTCAACTAGAGAGGGATCCCTCTCCCCTGCTCTAGACTAACCCTACCCTATTGCACTGGATTATTTCTCTTCATTCTCTAAATGTTATTCTGGAGGAGATGACTATTGAGGTGGAGATGGGGTTTTCTCTTACACAACATTCTTTCCTTTTCTTGTGTAAAACATTTTTAACTCAGGAACTGGAACCAAATATATCTCAATTTTGCTTCTGGTTGGACTTAAGAGGTTCCTTGTTCTAGGATCTCAAGGTTTTGAAAAAGCCGCCTTAATTTTGTTTTCTTACCAATCATTTTAGGCCTGTGGGAGAAAAACTCTACAAACCCTCCCCAAAACAAAAAGTGTTCTCCTGTTCAACCTATCTTCTTCAAATGATCAATAACGAAAATCTTAATCAATACTTTATCAAAAAAAAATTGAAGGTGACTTTGGCCTAGTTTAAATCTTAGCAGCCATATTTCTTAGACTCGCTAATAAAATTTATGGGATATTCATATGCAGTTGCCCAGAAATGTATGTCAGAAACTTAAAATGGTACACACCCATTCTATGGTAACACCCTTCGTAGGTGAATAACCTCTTAACAAAATTTAGGGTCTTGTGTCAGTCCTTTTTCAGCCAACACCTCTACACACCTAACCGCTATGGTTTATCTTTGTGATTATATTTGAGAAAAAAATGGAACATCAATACCCGCTAAGGTTCGATTCTTAAACCATCGGTCCCCATCAAGTGGGAGACTTGTAGCCTCTACAATTGTGTCCCTTGTGACCAGGAAGGAAATTTCGGTGATGCTAACATTTTTTCTATCTAACCCCTTTGCAAAAGCTTGAGCCACTACATTATGATAACCATCATATTTGAAACAGAACTCTTCCCAACATGCTCATCAAAATTGTTCCCAAAGTTTCGGGATGGCTTCAAGGATATTGGGGCATTCTATTTCTCCTCTGTGAAAACAACTGTCTTTCCCCATGATTGCTAACTATAGGCCATAAAATATTTCGATAATGATAAAATTGTGTCGTTGATATTTGGAAAAAAATGAAGTGCATGAAACTTTTCTTGTGTTGTGAAGAACCTAATTTGCTCGCTATTCTGTCAACATAATAATGAGTTATTCACATTATGCCTTAATCATCACATTTGTCACTCACTTGTAACAAATTCATGATGACTAGAGGTTGTGACTTAGGAGAAGATCATATCAACTGTCAACCCAGTACCCCGCACCAATAACTAGATCATGTCGTTGACGTTTTCTTTGTTAATGCCAATAGTCGGTGGATAATAGGTTGTGCTAATCATTAATTTGGTAGCACCTTCGTTTTAGTATATGAACCATATCATTGTCATTTTCTTTCTTAACGATTTCCCTTATTTGTTTTTTGAACTAGCACTGACAAATTAATTTTCAGTGCTTTCAAAACTTTTTAAATAAAATCTTTAAACAACTACTTCAAGTTCCTTAAGCTTTAATCTCGAATCTCAAACTATGACAGTAACATGATTAGCAAAAAAAAAAAGATAAAATTTTCAAGGTGGGAAACAAAGTATGGTTAAATTTGAACAAAGAGAGGATATAGGGGCCTGGTAATAAAATCAAGGCTCTGCGGTATGGTCCCTTCAAGGTACTGGAAAAGGTGGGTGATAATGCCTATCAAATTAGTTTACCACCATATATATGCAGTAACTTAGTTGTGAATGTATAGAATCATAAATTCTATGAGCCTTCCATCGTAGATCAAGAAGAGGAACAGGAGGAATTGGTACCAAATGCTCAGACAGATTTGACAGGAAATACAGTTTTGTAGAAGAGTTTTAGAACTACAAGATATGGGTAGCATGACCTTTAGCGAGTTGCGTTGAAAGGACAACTTCTAGGCAAAGCTAAATGGTACACTAGAGACAAGGTGGAGGAAATACTTCCTCACCTCATTCAATAGAAGCCTTTTGGGACGAAAATCCTTCCAAAATGGGGAGGCGTGATCCACATTGGATCATTATAGTTTTTTTCATCCATCTTGATGCTTTCAGAGTGGAAAACGTCTGAGGAATCAACTCATAGAATTGTGTTTACTGGTGGGACCCATTTTTGAAAAATAGTGTGTGAAACCTTTCAAGAAAATTTTGATGCATGAAATGGTGTTTTTTAGGGGTGAAAAGTTTGCCACCCTAACTCGACACTTTTTTTCCTATTCTACACACAGATATCTTTCCAATGACACAATAATCACGCTAATCAAAGTTCATATGCGAACGTTATTCCACTGAGAAGTTGACCCTCCTGTTTTCACCACCATAATTTGATAAGATGCCATGTTAGCCCTCATTATTCATGAAAAATGGGTTAGCCGCGTGATTATGATTTAGAATACTCTAGAAGAGTCTATATTATAACTCTGGTTAAGAGTTGAGGTAGTCAAACCTAACCATTAGTATGTTATCGAGCTATGTTATAACCAAGCCACTAGGAAGAAAAGGAATTCCATTCTTTCGAGTTCATTTGTTCCATAGCTGAGAAAAAATGGCCAAGAGAGGAGGTAGAGTAAAAATACATGATTTGTGCACTGTAGCATCCCACAGGCAACAAGCCATACTTCTTTGTACTCATAACCATATTTCCATTCAAAGAAAGAGAGCAAAGCGACCTCACCTTCCAGCTAGTTTTTTCTCTCGAAAGGGTTTCCTAGAGCAAATCTTATATCAAATGTGTGTGTGAGCTTTTATTTCGTTGCTCTCTATTGTTTGCATAATTTTAAATTCACATACCTGCATTATTAGTAGTAAATCTATAGATCCATAAATCTAATAAAATTGTAATAATGTATAATATCATATTTAAAATATAATTTTATCAAATATGTTATGACGAACTATCCAATGGAATATCCACAGGCGTTTATGGATCAAGATGTTTCTGTTTCAACATTATAAATAGCTTTTTCTACGTTCTTGTTTGGATTCACAGTTGGCTGGGAAGGAAGTTGACAAGGGAATGGAGGTGGTTGGTTAGATGGAAGTTGTAATTGTTGTGGTTATATGGGTTGTGGTTGTTGAGGAGTTAATGGGTTTGATGAGGAAGGGATGGATATCCTTTTGTTAGAAATACTAAGAGGGGAGGTGACTCAGTATTTCATACTATATCAAATGTTCATTTTTTCTTTTCTTTACAAATCAATAGTAGTTATGATTAACCAGTAACATATATATATATATATATATATATATATATATATATATATATATATAAGAGAAGCAATTATCAATCATTAACAACTCAACAATTAATCATTAGCAGACACATGAAAACACCATCAAGCATAGACACCAGATATTAGGTGGAAAACCCAACTGGGAAACACCATTGTTGCTATTGTCTTCATCTTATTTCTTATTTATAGTAAAATTTGTCTTTTACATCTTACACTAGCCCACTATTAGTGTGCAGGGTCCTACCTACTGAAGGCCACCGCTTCCAATAATTTCTCCAACTACCACTATAAGGAAGCCATCACTCCCTGGTCAAGTTCTCCAACCACCACCGGAAGGAAGCTAGCACTCCCTTAACAAGTTCTCCAACTGCCACCAGAATGAAGACACCACTCCCTTACTGAAGGCTCCAACCCTCATTCTTTTGTAAACCTCATTTTAGAATATTTCACACTAGGTCCACCTAGACTTTATTTTTCAATCTCAACCTTCTGCAATGGCCAATATACTAACCAAAAGTACATATAAAATCTGAAACCCAAGAGACACTCACACATACATATCACGACAACAAAAAACATTTCCACTCAGTCAAATTACAACACATCAACTCTGCAACAAATCTGACAAAAATTGCACATCAAATTTAATCATACATAGCATATAGAATTACTTACACAATAAGGACTTTGATTTGTCTTCTGGTCTACAACTCACAAAAAAAACATACACCAAGTCTATGGAAATACAAGGCTCTGTCACATATATATACTCTGACCAACATCAAACATTAAACCCTCACTCATCAAAATATTAGACTCTATTCTTAACAACTAGCAGTAACTCAACAAAACCGATGGCATACATACAAGATATCAATGTCATAACTATTTGAAAATTATGAGCAATATATCACTCATACTCAACTCATGGAAACACACAATCAGTTCTACTACACAAACATTGTTAGACACACACTTGAGTAATATAAACACATAGGTGCTTTGCTGCAACAATACAAAACAACTCACAAAATTCCCCTGTAATAAAACCATATTTAGTCAAAAGCAATTCTGTGCTTATACTATTATTTTCTCTTCTACATGTGCCCTTTTATACTCAATATTTGTCATTTCCATGCCTTTAAATGCTTCTGAAGCACACTTATGTTCAAATTAAATACATAATCCATCTACGCAATCTAAAAAATTCAAGAGGGGTGCACATTGTAGATTACCAAAATCTGAAACATTCACTTTCCATGCTCAAGAATATTTTATACTTTGAAAAACCACCAACAAGCCATCTCCATGGCAGCCCCATGCTTCTTCTAATCTTAGATCATGCACTCTATACTACATCAATTATCTTCAAAATTGTTCCATAGGCACTTCATAAATTGGTTCAATCCACACAATGAGATTTAAGCATAATGATTAACTTTTACAACCTGGAGGTCTAGATCAAACAATATTATGATTCCCAATGAATACATAGCAGATAGACTTTGACTAAGATCATTGGTTGCTAACGTCACTTTTGATATTGCATTTCAAATAGCCTCCTTCAAAGTTTCAACGATATTATGGCTACGAGACAAATAATGTGTTGAAACAGTAAATCGAATAGACTCCAATATTCATCGATAAATCCATTCCAGATAGATGTCCTGGCTATCTCAACAAACATTGCATATGCACCATCACAATGTGCTTTCATAGTGAGAATATTAGATTCAAAAAAGCTAAGATCTATCACAAAATGCCTTTGAACATTTAGAACATGAGGAAAATCAAAAGAAGATCAACCAGATGAAGTTCTCTACAAAGGATGGATGATTGCACCTCAAAAAGCTTAATCGCAGTTCATGCTTCCTCCCTAAATGTGATGAATTATTTATAGGTTTAGAGATGGACCAAATCAATATTTGAAGGCCAAATTTGAACAACCATATTTGTTCCACAATCGACAAGGACCACAATTAATTGTTATGTTTAGATTGTTTGATTAATAATGGTGCTCGCACTTTACCGATGGACCAAAGACAAAATCAAGAGAGAGATCGATGCTAACCAACTCAGACCAAGGTGATCTAATCAGAAAACTAAATCCATTACCAAATGTTAAGATGTTCACACCCTTCCAATTAATATATTCATCGTACACTCAATGACCAATTCAAACCATTCTACAAGAACGAAAATAGTGTGTTAACTTCCTTGGACTATTTCTTCCATGATTAATTAGATAATGGGTTTCTTAACCAGTTGAATGATTATTAGGTAATTGACCAATAGATCACCATCACAATCTCACTGACCCTATTGACATAAATAGAACCATGTTGCCAACACCTTGTTGCATTTGTTGAGGATAGTGTTGGTATGGTTGTTGATACATAGGCTGAGGAAAATGTGGTTGAGTGTGATATTATGGTTACTAATAAGGGTAGGTAGGCACATTTCCATAAGTAAATCTATTAAATTTGAGATTTCTCTATGTTGTTTCAATTACTTTAACCCAATTCAATTCTTCAAGTAACAATATTTTATCAATAATTAATATTTCCAATTATCAACAGTAATTGAAGATAGAACAGTAAATGCAATGACAAAGTAGACAATCAACACATCAACAAGAGACACCATATTTTTGGTCAATGACCAAGGAAAATCCCACTACGAGGAAAACCCTTTGTGATTCTTCTTCTATTATATTGTCATAAAATGTTTAATAGAGAGTACAATGAGCCCAATACAAAATCATCCAGCAAAATTAACCCAACAACATTCAGAAATATGTTCCCAGCATCAATCCAGATCAAAGACAACTTTTTCATTCAACGGTAAACTACAGTTAAATGTCAAATTTCAGCCCTAGATCTTAATTCCACAGAGGAAGAGGTGTGTGTGCAGTTGAAA
This sequence comes from Pinus albicaulis, assembly GCA_034641835.2. NCBI lineage: Eukaryota > Viridiplantae > Streptophyta > Pinopsida > Pinales > Pinaceae > Pinus > Pinus albicaulis. The sequence goes on along the minus strand of CM076575.1, from coordinate 448,676,397 downwards.
TATTCCAACTGCATGGATGTGCCCGCCTGCTTGTGGTTATAGTTGAAAATTTCCTGTGACAAGCCTCCAATCGTGAACCAAAACCCTAGAACACATGCGAGATTTGGACCTTGTCATATTAGATCTTTACGAATCAAAATTCCCTGCCCATCCTCAAACCTATGTGAACCAATCAATGAAGAAGATAAGAAGAAATGCTTGGTAATGTCCAAATGAGCTTGACATAACTTGTATTTATAAGCTTCTAAGGGTGTCCAATTTCCTGTTGGGGCTGACCTGATCAAATGTGACATTAAATTCAAAAATACACTTTCTCTTGTCCAAATCGAGCACTTCAATAGTTGAAATTGGTCCTCTCCAAAAAAGGAATCTCGTCCATGGTTGGAATTTTCCATTGAGCTACCAAATTAACACTCGCTCTCAGCTAGGGAGAAATTCCAACTACATCATGTGATAATCATATGTATCTTGTCATCATATCATGACCATCTCTACTCAACTCTATCTGCTGAAACATTCTCGAATATAAAGAAGAAGAATTAGCAGGGAGAATTAGCTACCACCCTCTCAAGCCAATGAGGAAGGTCCTATGGGACACTCTCACCTTCTGTCATCACATAGGGGAGAAAACATCTTCCACCCTATGTGGAACAATATGAGTCATAGCATAGTGGAGCTAACATATTCCACCCTATGTTGATCAAACTCATATAGCTTATTGCTCCCTGATCTTCCCAAAAATGACCCTCAAGAGTCATGTGCTAGAACACCTACATCATAATCAACATGGGTTCACACCTCCAAGCACTCTCTCAACCTGTTGGCCAAACAGGGAGTAGTATTCCTAACAAGCCCAGCTTTTTGGTATGATTCCAACTAGGGTATACTTTGAAAATACCAAGATAGGGGTGTTACATAGTAATTTGTCACTTTTATCACTTCCTGTTCCTGATCCTGAAGTTCCCTATGACAAATCATGTGTAGTATTTCCACCTGGAAAAAATACATAAAGACATCTCTAAAGACTCAAAGAAGGTTGCCTTGAAAGATCATTGAAGAGACTTAACTAAAACCCTAAATTTTTGGGTCAACGCTTTTCTCCAGTTGTCTGCCCATGCTGATGGTGGGTTGACAGTTCTATCTTAGTGTTGGAAATTTTCTTTTGACTAATAAAACCATGTTGAACCCTTTCTAGAAGTGTTTCCTAAAATGGAGGAGAAGCTTCGACCTCTAGAAATTTCCAGGACAGTGAGTTGTATGTCATTCGGTGGAGATAGGGTCAAGATATCTCATTTAGATATTTTGATCTTATCAATGGGGGACTATCCCTTGAAAATTGGGCCTTCCTCCTTTTTTCATGGGCTCCTAACTCCCTCTCCCTTCCTATAAATTTATTTCCATCCTTCCACTACTAATTGGTCATTGTTGGGCTGGTTTGATCATTCATTTTTATTGCATCCTTGTTTTGTGATATCACCTAAGCTATCTGGGAGAAGGAGTGATTTAAGAGCTTCATTGAAGGACTCATACATCACCAAAGGGAGGCCTCCAACATCAAGGCCACAGTTGTAAGCTCTCTCTTTCATATCTATTAATAAAACATCTGGTGTTTTCTTTCTATATTTGTTTAATCAATTGCGTAGATATTCTAATGTTCCTTGATCTGTTAGATAGTTGATATTCAATGTATGTTTTATATTGGATTACGTTTGTCGTTGTCAATTGATCTCCTGCAGGTAATCGTATGCCACTATTTGCGAGGAGCGAGCCTGAGGGATTGTGGATCGAGGCCATCATCAACAGATTCGAGCATAGCATCAAGAAGAGGTAGACTTATTTCATTTCTCATATTGTTTTGAATATTAGCTAAGGAAGCTTGCATTAGATAGTCTCGTAAGTTTCTAGACCCACTCTAGGGCTAGAGAGATTTCCTCTGTCCGTGGGGGGGATTTATCTTCACAAAATAATTGGAAACTATGTTGGGGAGCTTTAACCTCTTTTCCTTCCATTTCCAAGGTTGATTTATGATCAGTTTGACTGATCATTGAGATATAAGTATGCTTGGGTCTCTACAGGTTTTCATAGAATTTGATAGTCATTTTAGTGTGTCAAGTTTGGTTTTAGTGTGAAATTATTTTTTATTTTTCCTTGTTTTTAGCGCTCAGCGCGTTTTCTGCCCTTACAGTAGCACTGGCATCATTTTTTTATACAAAGAAACTGTGATAATTTTCATTTCAGCATTGTTATGTTCATCACAGACGAGCTGATCCCAGGGCTAGGAAAACGTTAGGGTTTCCCCTTATCTTCCCAGTGTGTCTTAATCGTTGATAAAGTATGTTGAGTCTGAATGACCTTTTCCATTGTATTAGGTTTGTTTGTGTTGTTTGAATGGTTGATTTTGCCTCTTTGACTTTCTTATAATTAGAGTGAAGTTAAAACATTTTCTAGGTTTTCTAGTCAATTACTCTTCACTTTTCACTTGTTTTTATCGTCGGAGAATTAATAGGCTCTACTTTAGAGCTATATTGCAGTCAGCTTGAACATTCTCGCACGTTGCTTCTGGCTTGTTTTGAAGTTGTATTCGTTTGCACTGGTCATCATTACACTTAGAGACCACCTTAAATTAATTGTCAAACATAAGATAGCAATTGTTTGATTCACAAGTTTGGAAGAGCGTGTCTTATCTAGTTTCTGAATTCAAAAGATTAAATTGAAAGTGATTTTCAATTTGAAAAAGATTGAAATTGATTTTCAATCGTGCATCTATTGAAGTGATCTTGATTTCCATTCAATAGAAAGAAAAGTGAAGAGAATTATTTTGCATTTCTTTGTTCGTTTGGTTGATTTTACTTTAGTTCTCTGATTGCATTTGCATTTTGAACTCTCAAAGTAAAAGAAAAACAAAAAAAATAGTTATGCATCTTAGTGAAAAAGGAAGTAATTTCATTTTTTCAGTAAGTTTTCATCTTGGGGAATAGTGAAAGTGAATTCGACCTTTAAAAGTTTCATTTCAATAGTTTTGAACTAGTTGGGAGGCATCATTGTTTGTTGCATTACTTGCACTCTTGTTTGTGTTTCTTCCCTCATTAGTTTAGAATTCATCGAAATGGAAAAAATCTCTATTAGCATTTAGTTGCATTATAGGGTTCAAGTGACATCGATATTGAGCCTTAAATTGTGACTTAACTGAAGATCAAATTTAAAATTTGTCCAATTAACCTTAAGGAGCATTTGAAATTAACGAAAAACATTTATAGGTCTAGGCTAGAGACATGTTACAGCGTCATTAACGTAGGAGTTGTCGCTAACATTCTGTGTTACATTCTGGAGGTGAAACCCCATCCCACGTATGGAAGTGTATAGGACTATGCTCCATGTACGAAAAGTATAAGGGGATGCTCTCATCATACGGTTACACATTAGACAACACTACTATGGACTGGAATCCCACGTACCATCGAGTATATATGGGAAGACAACACTAGGTTGCAAGCATGCCATAAGTAACTGAGTAAGTTGCCTTGTAGATGTGATACACCGAACATAGCATTCAGGGAGATTGGTTGTATTACGTTAAGTCCTTGGTAATTTCTTCTATCATTTATCACCAAGGTGTATATTGCATTTCACAGATACATGATAATATTTTATTCCTAGTTCACCCTTTTTTATCTTTTTCTTTGTTTAATTTGTAAAATCAACTCCCTGTGATAACATCTTACCTATGAAGTTCTTTGGCCTCATCTTTTCTTGGTTTATTGTAAATTTTAAATTACTCAAAATTGATTCACCTTTTCTATCTTTGATCTTGCCTTAAAGGTCATCGTGGTTGAATCGTCGGATTCACCTCCTTCCTCTTTTGAAGAATCTCAAGACCCTCCTCCTGAGGTCCCCCAATTTCTAGTTGGACCCCTTGAAGCTTAAGTTGTTGAACTTGGAATTTTCATAAGTGTACAACCTATTTTGTGATGACCACCACTTGATGATTTTCTTTCATCGTCATCTGAAGATCCTGAGCCAGAAATGTTCGAACCATCTGCACAGTTTAGGGTCTTTCCTCCAAATCCCCTCTTCAATCCATTAGTGGTATCACCTCAACCAGCTTATAATCCTTTTGATGAACATGGTATTCCCCTTGTCGCTTCTCCAGTAGCATCTCGCACTACTTCCTGTCAGTTGTTTCCTCCTGAAATGGCATCTAATGTCGATGATGTTCCATTCGTGAGTGCCCCTCAAAGCACTTTATAGGAAAACACTGCAACTCACATCCCAAAATACATCTCATCCGTGTTTCCACTTGAAGGCTACCCTTACGTCACCACTTTTTAAGATAAAGGAAGTGGGATGGGAATACCCTCTAGTAAAGTCACATTCTCACTTCCACATGGGTATACCTCTCTTGAAATCCTTGTTTTAGGAGCTTGTAGATCAACATATTTGTTTCCAGATCCCATTTGGTCACCCAGTGTTCCCCCATCTTTCGGCCCATTCGTTTCGAATATGATTGTCGTATCTCAACCTCTTGTCCGACCTACAATGACTATAGGTCAATTGAATTTTTCAATAGGATCCACTACCCCCCTATCGCTATCTACGATTACTATGGTTCCACCATTCAATGGGAAATATATGATTTCTTCCATTCCTGGGGGGCAGTCCAATCCTCTTTACGTGCCTCCCCTTTCGAGTGGGGGACATCTAAACTCTGGACCCATTTCTAGGGCGAGATAGCCTAACGTTAGTCTAGGTGGAACATTTCTTTCACAGCCAACAAATATTGTCATAGGAATTGCTCCATTAAGTGGTCAGCCTAGTTCAACTTCATTTTTATATTAACAGCCTCACATTTAGTATTCTCACGTTCAGCAACCCCATCTCCAACAACTGAACATACAATATTCGTATGTTCAGCAACCCAACATACCTCATAAATATGTTCAACATTTGAATATGAAATATCAGTATGTTCCTCGACCAAACATCTCGCACCAATACGTCCAACATCCCTAACATCCAGTGGGTATTGTTGTGACTAACCCTCAGTTTGGTCCTTACACCCAAACTAGTCTGAATATCCCTTTGGGTCAACCTGATGCTCACCCCAATCAGCCTAGTGTCCAATACCAGCAAATTCCTCAGTGTTAGTACCAGCAACCCCAGTCAGGGCCTCAACCTGGTACTCAGTATTAGCAGATCCCTTAGTACCAGCCAACCCAACCGGGACCCTAAGCTAGACCTCATGTTGGACCCTATGTCCAGCAAGGACCACAATTTATCACTTAGCAAGGGCCTCATCAACGGCCCCAATAGGTTCCCTACGTTCAAAAATAGCTGCAACAAGGTCCTTACCAACAATGGGGGTAGTATGCATATCAAGGTCAAAATATACCCTATTGGGGGAACAACCTATATCAACTAGGTTGGAACCCTCAGATGGGTAACTTCCAAAGACCTTTTTCTCCTCACCATCCTCCCTTGCCATTTTTGGATACGTTGGAATTGTTGGGTGTGTCTAAGCTTACAAATGACCCCATCCAACATATGTTGCATTAACCACCAGTTCTAACGAAGATTCTTGGAGATTGCCCAAATTTTGAAGGTAAATCTAGGGAAGACCCCCAATTCCATGTCATGACGTACCACTTATGGTGCATTTCCAATTCTTGGGTTGATGATTCAATACATCTACGTCTTTTCTAATGCACTCTCACAAGTGTCGTGACAAAATGGTATATTGAACCCTCGCAGGGTGTTTTTTTTTTTTTTTAACACCTTGCCCATGGTTTTCCTCACTCACTTCCAGCTACATGTTTGGTATGATACCGACACCCACCTCCTCACATTTTTGAAGAAGTCAACAGCTACCAATATTTAGGACCACATTCACAATTGGAGGTGCAGATGTCGCCTCATTAAATTCGATATCCCCTATCATTTCTTGAAAGAATGGTTCACTAAATATTTTTTTCCAAAAATTGCCAACGATCTGGCTATGGGTGGTTGTGTGACCGAAGAGGAAGTCATTGCTCGAGCTCAGTATCTCGATTTGTTTTATTCCCAATCTAGAACTTTGTATGAGCTCCTACCTGATGCACTACGACCTTCAACTGATCCAACATCATCTCAACATCCTACCATGCCTCCTGTTGATGGATTTATTGGGTCAGTGGCCCATGTTGATAGTAGTGCACCCAATGCTTCTTCAAAGTCTAAATATGCTGCTGCCACTACATCCTCTGATCCTTCCAATAACCAGAAGAATCCTGGTAAAACCTTTGAGTTAAATGTTGTTCAATCAACCACAACAGAAAAATCCTCAAAAGGTAAGAAAAATGGCAAAGGCAAATCCAAATCCGATAACCCTAAACAGGATTCCAATAAGTCAGCTTCTGACGATGCTTCCAAACATAAGCCTAAATATCCTTGTTTGATATGTGATGACGACCATTATACCAAGGATTGTCCTCGGCGTGTTGAAGTTGCCCGTATATTAAAGGGCATACCCTAGACTTCGATTGTCTTGAAAGAGCCATTTCCCTCTTAGCAGACGCAAATGGTCGATCAACCCTCTACGTCTAGAAACTCCCAAGTTTTTATAGCTAGCATAGAACCTATTTATGTCACCACATGATTGAAATATTACCCGAATCCATTGAAATATCATATGGAACAAGATGCCATAGATAACCCTTAATCTTCCATACCTCCTAGTTATGGTCCTCTACAGATTAAGAGACCTAGTAGTGATTCCATCATCCAACCACTTCCAAAGGGTGTTCTTCAGAAATCGTCTTACAATCTGAATGCACAAGCTTCTCAACACTATAACATTGTAGAGGATTTGGCTCAGGCGCCTTCGGTGATGTTGGCATTGGAAGTCCTTCACTTGTGTCCATCATAATGGAAGGCACTATTATCTACCATTGGATGTATTGATCTGGTGGATTCCAACCTCATTACTTTCAATCTCGAGAAATTTGTTCCTCATCTCCCATTTTAGGTGGATTTTCGGATTCAAGTCATCGTTATGGGGAAAACCATTCATAAGACTGTCATTGATGAAGGTGCTTTGACCTACATCATGTCTATCGCTTGTTGGAAAGCCATTGGCTATCCTCCATTGAGTCAGTCCCAAAACACTTTCGAAGATTTCGACGGTAAAGGTTCTCAGTATTACAGTATTCTCAAAGCTTTGCCCATCTTCTTGGAGGGAAAGACAGTGAACCTGGAATTGGAGGTGGTGGGTGCCAACCTGTAATATCCCAAAAGGGAGATAGCAGAAATATAAGACATAATAATGTAAAACACAACAAATATGATCATGACATGAGAGGGATCAATATGTAGCCATCATTTTATTAATATATCAGCAACAATATACAAAATATCTTAAGGGACAAACCACTCAAGCAATAACAACAATCCTCCAATGATCAGAACAATCAGCACATGAGTTGTTGCAATTGTATAGAATGTCGGAGAGCAGTGATAGTGTTGTCTATATCAGTGTAGCTGTTGTTATAAACATACATAAATGGAATATGGCTGAAAAAAAAAAATAAATAAATAAATAAATAATAAAAATAAAAATAAAATAAAAAATAAAAAAATATAGTGCTCCAAAAATAATGCACTCAAGCCACAAGATGGTTGAAATACACCAAAGAACCAAGCACTGGAAATGTGTACTGCTACTGCTGCTGCTATTGGAAACTACTACTTCTGAGGAAACAAACCATGTGCGGAAGGCTGTTATAATGCTCAGAATGATCCGAGATTTTAACCACGGATTCTACTCAAAAAACCCAGAAAAACCCAGAAATGGTTTGGCAAGATCTTAACTTTGGATTTTCGGCCATTTTTGGGTTACCCGCTGCAACAGCTCACTAAAATAACGCAGTCGTGGACTGAAACTGCGCTGTGAGGGATGGTAGATGGTTGGTCTGATGCCAAAATTGTAGAAATATGCCCAGGAGCCCTCCTTCCTATTCCTCCAATGGATAGGCTACCTCTCCACTGAAAAATAAGCACAGAATTGGCTCTATGTGATCCTCCTTTGCTGCACCCTGCAACACAACCCAGCTCTAAACAGAAATTGAAATGTAGCTAAAGGAGGTAGCTTGGACAAATTTTTGGAATGATGAAATTCAGCTCAAAGAACCTCTCCTTCCCTAAGGATGAGGTAGGGATTCCCGACCAGGAACACCCTTGTGCTAAACAACACAGCAACCGTGCTAAACAGTAAGAGGAAGCAAATCTAAGCAGACCAATATCAAAATGATAAACTAAAACATGAATAACAATGGTTTCTATCCCCTCCATATATATCATGAGAGCCTCCTCACATTGGGTCCCATCCATACTTGCCACCAAGCTCATGCATGTTGTCCTCCACCAAAACTGTGTTGTCTTTTCATTAAGACCACTCCTCTATGACAACGTTGTTGATTTGGTCAAAGTTGACTGAATCAACATGATTCAATCCTTATTCACACCCAAAGGTGCTTAATCCAACTTCTTGTTCTTCCTCCTTTCACATCAGGAGTGTTATTATTCCTTCTAAAGGGGTTTTATGAGTCTCCCCACCCACTTATTCACCTACCTAATGATAAAACAAACTATAATATTCCATTTAGATGAAGTCTAAATTTTTGGAATATTACACAACCTTAATTACAACCTCCTTCTTGGATGCAGTTCGACCCATGTGATGGTTTGTGTGGTTTCCACCCTCTTCCGTGTTCTCTGCTTTCCTCATCAAGGGAAGAATATGACTATTGATCACCTCACTTTCTTCTCCTCTAATTATTCAACAGGAAACATTCCATGTGTTGGGAATACCTCTACCCCCTATGAGAATGTTGGGCCAGGTCTTTTCAAGGACTCGTCCCTTATGGGAATTTTTCCACTCCTCCCTCCTAATGTCGCCACTATCAACAGGATATCATCTAGTCACGATCCATGGATTGTTCCTAGTCCCGGCCAGCTTGAAAGCTTTGGTGATGCTATGCCTCTCAGTCTTGAAGAACAAATGTATCAAAGCATTCTTCTAGATTATGAGGTTGTTTGCGAAACAAATGACAAATTGGTTTCATCACTGGACACTTATGCGCAATCTCCCTAGTTTGGTTCTTGGGATTTAGATGATCCCTTGAAAGATACCTTCCCCACTGATGAGAATATCGTGGAGGTTATGTCTCTTGAAGAAACCCCGTGGGACGATGGCCATCATAGTTCCTCGTTTCTCCCAAGCCTCGGTGAGATCTCCACCTATCTTGAATCCCTTGTTTCATCTGAATCAACTAGCCCACTTCAGAATCCCATTTTGATTCATGAAGTGTTGTCTGAAGGAAACATGGGTAATACTTTCGCTACCATTCCCATTGACATCTGTGTAAAACTAGGGATTGTCAAGAATGTTCATATCGGTGCATCTTGTTCTCCTGATGAGGTCAAGATTTACACAGATCTTTTTAAGGAATTCTGTGATGTCTTCACATGGTCTTACGAAGAAATGCCTGGCATAGATCCTAGTATTGCAGTGCATGAAATCCCTACATATTCAGACTCGAAGCCCATTCGTCAACGACTTCATCCCGTGCACCCAAGAAAGGTCACTGCCATAAAGGGAGAAGTCAAAAACTTCTTAAGGATGGATTCATCTATCCCATACCATTGACAGAATGGGTCTCCAATATTGTTCCCATTACTAAGAAACAGGGGACCATCCGGGTTTGTGTTGACTACCGTGATACCAATCGATCATGTACTAAATATAATTACCCCACTCCATTTATAGATCAAATCATTGAGGAATGTGTTGGGAATGAGATATTTTCTTTTATGAATGTTTTTTCTGGTTATAATCAGATCAACATCACTCCTACTGATCAACATACAACTACTTTTATCTGTCCATGGGAACCTTTGCCTACAAGAAGCTCCTTTTTGGTTTGAAAAATGTCGGGGCCACTTTCCAACGAGATATTTCATATGCCTTTCATGATATTAAATACATAGTTCAACCATATCTTGATGACCTTCCAACCCATTCCGCGAAATGTTGATATCACCCCGAACATCTCATTGCAATCTGTCTTCACTGTCGACACTACAACATCCGATTAAATCCTCATAAATGTGTCTTCTGTGTAAAATCAGGTCGCCTCTTAGGTTTTGTGGTAACTAAAGAAGGCATTCAAATAGATCCTCTTAAAGTTGAGGCAATCATTTATTTGCCTCCTCCCTCTTCTATGCATCAATTGCAAAGCTTGCAGGGGAAGGCCAATTTTCTCTGTCAGTTCATTTTGAACTATGCCAAGCTTGCCAAAGGATTCACTCACTTATTGAAAAATGGAATCCCATTCATTTGGGATGAAATTTCCCAAACCTCTTTCAATGCTCTAAATAAATCCCTTATCAGTGCTCCTTTATTGCATCCTCCCAACTATCATCGCAATTACTTCTTATATTTGGTTGTCGCAGAAAACACTATTGGCGTGGTGTTGGTTCAGGACGGTTATGACAGGAAAGAACATGTAGTTTACTACTTGAGCCACAACCTCTTCGATGCTGAGACCTTCTATGATCATGTTGAGAAACTCGCATTGGTCGTTGTTCACGTTGTTCAACGTTTTCGTCATTACATTATCCTGCGTAAAACTATAGTGATTTCTTACTGCAACCCCATGACTTACATTCTTACATGTCAGTTGCTCGAGGGAAAATACTCTAAATGGATCGTTATTCTCCAAGATTTTGACTTATATTTTTCTACAACCAAATCGAAGAAATCACTTGTCTTTGCTGAGTTGAACTGTGATCTTCCCACTACGGTTGATCCCACTCCCTTTGAAGAATTGATTCCTGATGAATCACTCTCACTATGGTTGATCCAACTCCCTTTAAAGAATCAATTCCAGATGAATCGCTCTTTCTCATCAGTACTCTTGACCTTTGATATGGAGATCTCATTATTTATCTCCAAACCCAAACCTTCCAACTAGAGCTATCTCACTTTGAGAGACGGTGGATTCGTCACCAATCCCAACCTTGTCCCATTATTGGAGATACTTTGTATCACACTCATGTTGATTTTGTCCTCTGTCGATGCCTGATGCTAGAGGAAGATGAGAAAGTTCTTAACAACTACCACTCTAGTGCCTGTGGTGGTCACATGTCTGGTTATGCTACCGCTCAGAAAATCCTTCGAGCAGGATACTTTTGGTTGTCTATTTTTAAATATTTCATTCTGTTTGTTTGAAAATGTCATGATTGCCAAATCTATTCTCGGAAAGAACGCGCCTCGCCCTCGCCCTTTCACCCAATTGTGACCGCTAGGCCATTTGAAAAATGGGGCATTGATTTCATGACCTATAACCCTAGCTCGTCCGAGGGGCATGGTTATATTATCGTCGTCGTCGATTATTTTACAAAGTGGGTCAAGACGATGCCTACATATGATAATGAAGGTCAAACTGTGGTGAAAATCCTGTTTAATCGTGTCATAGCTTGGTTCAGTGTCGCAAGAGCCATTTTCACTAACCATGGCTCTCATTTTTTAAATCATATGATGACAGAGCTTACTGCTCAGTTGGGGCTACGTCACAATATCTCAACTCCTTACTATCCACATGCCAATGGCCAAGTCGAAGTCGTTAACAAGGTTTTGGTAACAATGCTTCAGCAAACCATTGGGAGACACAAACGAGATTTGCATCTCATGCTTTTCTCAACTTTGTGGGCTTACCAAAATTTCTCTAACACTACTACCAGATTTACACCATTTCAACTGGTGTATGGTCTGGAAGCCACACTCTCGTTCGAGTGCGAAATCCCTTCTTTGAAGCTGGCCATCTAGCTACTTCCTGGTACTTCTCTAGAAGAGGAATGTTTGCTTTACTTCAAGCATCTCAATGAGACTCGAAGACTTGCTGCCTTAGTCATTGAAGCACAAAAGAAATGAGTTAAGGCTCAGTACGACAAATCTGTCAACCCCCGCGTTTTCTCTGAAGGTGACTTGGTCCTATTCTATAATCAAGCCCAAGATAAATTTGGAGTTGAGAAGCTCGAGCCAATGTGGCATGGGCCCTATATAGTTTGGGCGTATTGGAAATAGGTGCTTATGAGCTAATAGATAACGAAGGAAATCAATTGAATGAGCCCCTAAATGGGCTCTATCTGAAGAAGCATTATTCTTGATCACAAGTATGGTACCTTGTACATTAGTGTGTTATTCATTAGTGTGCTTTTTAGATTTTTTGGTGTGATTGTTTGCTTTACAGACATGTTTCCTCTGCTTACCTAGTGTTCCACTTGGTTTTCAAATGTCGTCAAACCATTATATCGGTTTAGCTAATGTTGCTTTTCGTAGCATACAGAGCTTATCTTTTGCAGCATGGGCACTTTTTTCCCCTGATGGCGAGTTGATTAATCTACAAGGTATTTTTTTGGGTCAAACAACTAATAATATTTCCAAATATAGTGCGTTCATCGAGCTATTATCGAATGCAATTGATCTCGGTATTAGAGATCTGGTTATCAAATTAGACTCACAACTTATTGTGTTGCAATTAAATGGTCATTATTCAGTTAGAAACCCCAATATTTTGTGCATGTATTTACGTACTCGATTATTGGAAAGGCATTTTGATTACATTACATATCAACACATTCCAAGAAACTTGAATATATTAACGGATACATTAACAAAGTATGTATTAGATAGACATCTGCGTAACATGTAAAAAAATTAAACCAATACATCATCATGATATAAGAACACTTAGTAGCCATAGAAACATGCATATATATATCGAGTTTGTCAAGCGTGTTACATCACAATCTCAAAAAATATTTATTATGTGATACAAATGGCTCTGTGAGCCTACATTAGTACAAAAATGTAAACTAAAGGTTGCTATCTGCCCACATGGTGCTCATGATAGCGTGTGATTGCTCGGATGACTCGCCAGAGTAAATGACGCAGTCTGCCTGGGACCCCAACAGTATGCCTCTAGTAGCGTAGTGGAATCTTGTCAAATGTAGGGTACTCTGTAATGCCTCTCGTGAGGTCTATCAAGTTACACTCCACCTCTTCTAGTGGGTCTTCTCCCTCCTCATTAGGAGCATCCTCGATTTGGCGAGTTATCCTCCTCGCAATCGGGGACATACCATTTGGTATCCCAGGTCCGACATCTGTAAAAACATCATAAGTTTAAATCACATAATACATGACAAAAACATTAAAAGGTAAAAAAATTATAAAAAAACAATTCTTTACCTTCATCTGACCACTATGCGCCTGGCAGAAGAGGTAGATCTAGATCTCCTACGAAATCGGTGCCTGCATATGCATATTCCTCAATCATGATTAGTTAACGATGCAACCAACTGAAAAACGTTGTCAGAAAATACATTTGTTTCCCCCTCCCTGATGAGGCATGATCTCGCACCACCTCAGCAACCTTGGATCCCTCGGCACTGGATCATATATCTCTAATCATTGGTCCTAAAACAAGGATACTCTCTCCAAGAAGAAGGTAATTAGGATGGATCCATATCCAAATTGTTTCAACTGTCCTATCTTGCACTTGGTTAGTTGGATCTTCATATTTTCCAACAACCCCTCTCACCAGTTAAACATTGTGGGATCTAGAAAATCCACTGCATACTGGAACTGGGACTTCATTTCCTCATGCAATGCCTACACCACGACTATTCGGGCCATACAATGAAAAATTGTCCTCAAAGTTAGGATGGTGATGGTTTTTATGTCTACCTTCCCAGTGTTATTCTTTCGGGAACGTGAGCAATGTCTCTGTTGATATTGCAACAAGATGATGAGCTTAGTGAAAAGATTCGCCTTCACTAAGTGGGCCCGCAAGCTATTTTTGGTGCAAGTCTATTTTTAGACTATGTTTATTTTTA